>PVJS01023150.1:0-29873 GCA_004027185.1 Glis glis | reverse complement strand
GTTTTCATTAATATGCTCAACCTAAGGAGTAGTAGGGTCACACAAGGGACTCTGGTTGATAATGGAGAACCCTCAACAGAACAAGGGAAGTGGTACAATGGAAGGGGGAGGGCAAGAAAGAAGGGAATCAATGGAATTACTATCATAAATAACATGTACATGTGAAAATATACCAACATCATTCTTGGTACTTCATACGTGTGGGGGGAGGCGGGGGGGCACCAAGAGCTGTGTGCATATATGTTAACATCAAATAGATATTCATTGCAATGTAAGACTCCAATGCACCAATAAAAGCACGTTAAAAAAAAAAAGAAGGGGGGGAAAAAAAGGAAATTAAGAGCACTGATTCCTCTCTCAGAAAAGGAAAAAAAGGATTTCATGAAATAACCACCATGTTCATAAAGGTGTTGGTACTTCCTTCTGGAACTTGGTACAGTAAGACTCTTTCAGTCACCAAATCCCATTTTCCCCCACCACAAAATCTTGTTCACATAGACGTACTGTGATTTATCTTCTTCCAAAGTCTCTTGTGCTTAGAAAAGAGGAGCTAAACGAGTCGGGAGAGATTTCATTAAGGGCTGTTTCACGGGCACTCTGTTAGGCCCTGGTGATGGTGAGGCTTACAAGTTATTTATATTTTTTGCCCTTGAGGAACTTATAATCCTGATTGAAAGAACAGGCCATATATGCATATGCATGGGTATGTATATGTACTCACATATATGTACATACATAGATGTATGCAGCAAATAATATTGTGAACATATGCCATATGTTCAAATAAGTCTGATTTCATAGTGTTTGTTTCATGAATGGATTAAAAAAATCACCAGTCTGGTACACCATACTATGTAAGTGGATCTAATTTATCTTTTCCTTCTCTGGAGGAAAAACACTTAAGGAGTTCCTAAAGATCTCACTGAGAGAGGAAATCATGTTTGACAAATTAAATAGAATACAATTATTAATAGCTTACTGTTGCTATAAATTGATCTCGAATGCCCGGTACTTGAATAATGAAGCGGGTTGTTTGATTTGCGTTGCAACTCCATTGCCAAGTGTTTCCATAGTGACAGGGCTCTTTGTGCAAGGTCCCCAAGCTGGTTGTGTGAGGTAGCCTCAAATTGCCCATTTTCTCAGATTGCATATTTGCAGTCTTTAGCAATGGAAAAAAAATTTGGTAGTTATGATAAGGATTTATACTGATCTTTCAAAAAATTCAAAACATGGAAGGTAGAGTGATTAAAATGTAACGCTTTCTTTGGAAATGAATACAATAAGATTTAATTCAAACATGAACATGCTTACAAGAAAATTGTAGTTATTCATTTCTTTGGTAATTCAGAGAAGGCTTCCACAACATTTTATCTTTGATTTTTTTTTTTTAAAAAGTATCTTGAGCTGGCTGTTGTGGCTAAATATTGTATATGCTGAAATATAGTTACAAATCAGAATACAAAATCTGGCTATCATATATGCAATTAAGTTGCTAACGTGGGGCATCTAAAGAGAGCGGAATTCACTATGTATTTTATTTACATCACCTCAATAATTTTATAGGCAAGCACTCAGAATCCAAAGATTAAATAAGTTGCTGATGGCTTTGCTACTCACAGGTGGGATCTAAAAGTGTACCTGTGTGTCTCACATTCACCTATCCCACACACTTATTAATGGCATCGCCATATCTGCTTCTGGCCTCAAGAGATGCACTTCTAATGTCTTGATGCACCTGGCTGCATGCACTATGGGCATCCTGCAGCGAAATTCTTTCTATTTCTTACTTCCCAATTCAGCCAAGCTAGTTCACCTTTCCAAACCTCCGTTTTTTCCCTTGGTAAAGTGAGGATAATAGTAGCATTTGTCTCTCGGTTATTGTGACATTTAAAGGCGATTGTGCATGTAAAGTACTTATCACAGCACCTGGCCTGTGGTGTGGATTGAATGAATGAGAGCCGCTGGTGTTGTTCTCACTCCTCTTAACTCCAGTCTTGAGACCTTCTCTGGACATATAAGGTTTGGGGGGACAAGAGAAGAGTGAAGAGGGCTTACTTTGGCATTCAGAGGTGTACAGGTAGAATCAACTTATGGAAAAAGAATCGGTATCATTTTTCTCTTTCAAGACCTGGTATTGAGCCAAAAAATACTGAAGTGAGGGAATATTATAATTATCCTGTAGTGGTCTTAAAATCGTCAAATGCTTACTACACATTTATGGTTTCATTTATATGTATTTTGTGTGTGTGGTACTGGGGATTGAACCCAGGGGCATTCTACCTCTGAGCTCCATCCCCAGCCTGATTTTTATTCTTTATTTTGAAACAGAGTGTCACTAAGTTGCAGAGGGTCTCACAAGTAGCCGAGGCTGGCTGCGAACCTGCGATCCTCCTGTCTCAGTCTCCCAAGTACTGGGATTACAAGCATGTGCCACCACGCCCGGCTGGTTTCATTTATATGAAACATCCAGAGTAGGAAAAGCTATAGAGACAGAAAGCAAATTAGGGGTTGCTTGGGACTGTTGGGGTAAAGGTTAAAAGGAGGTCTATACAGGGTTTCTTTTGGGGGTGATAAGATGCCCTAAAATTGATTGTGGTGATAGTTGTGTAACTCTTTGAATACACTGAAAGGTACTGAATTGTACAGATTGAGCATGCCTCATCTGAAAATTCACAACCTGAAAGACTCTGAAATGGGAATTTTTTTGGAAAGCTGACATAATGCTAAAAAATGTCAGATTCTGAAGCATTTCAGATTTTCTTCCCAGGATGCTCAACTGGTAAAGCCTATGCAAATATCCCCAAATCTGAAAAACTTCAAAATCGGAAACACTTCTGGTCCTAAGCTTTTCAGATAAAGGATACTCAACAACTTGTATGTGCTAAGTGAATGAATTGTATAGTATGTGAACTATATCTCAAAAAAAAAAAAGGTGTTAAAAACCTTGGGTAGTTAGAATGGTACTTTCTTAGACAATAGGACCTGGGTCTTTCCTCTCCAAACCTCAGCCTAGCATCAACACTAGCATGTAGTAGACAGTCAGAAAGTGTTGAATAGCAAATGGCTCCTTGCATGGCTGTGAGGTGACGTCCAGGTCAGAATTCTCAAACGCTGTGACTCATCATACAGGAGCACTTCCCTTAGGGTCACTGTGCTTCAACTCAGTGTAAATAAGGGCTTTCAATTTTGATTTTATATGCACACCCCAAAAAGTTTGAAAATTGTTGGCCTAGAACACTGAGTTTTATTTCTTTTTTTTTTTTTGAGGTACCGGGGATTGAACCCAGAGGCGTTCTACCTCCGCGCTACACCCCTGGCCCTATTTTTTTATACTTTATTTTGAAACCGGGTCTCATGAAGTTGCGGAGGGCCTCACTAGGTAGAGAGAGAGAGAGAGAGAGAGAGAGAGAGAGAGAGAGAGCTGAGACTGGCCACAAACCCGGATCCTCCGGTCTCCGCCTCCCAAAGTACTGGGATTACAAGTGTGCGCCACCACGCCCGGCTGAGTTTTATTTCTAAATATAATTTACTCTTTCTTTGATGCCTGGGATGATGATGATAACTTATATTTATTGAGCAATATTCTATATCCTAGGCAGTATTCTAAGCATTTTAAATACATATTAATTCAATCATCACAACAAGTTTGGGATGGGTTCTAGTATTCTCACTTTTCAGATGAGGAAATTGAAGAAAAGTAACTTCCACGTGGTCAAACAAGTAGTAAACGGGAGAGCCACGGTTCAGTGTGACCCCCACGACCCACACTTCCACCTACTGCACTCGGTTGTCATGGAATGCTTTGTTTCGCATGTTTCAAAGGAGCCTGCCTTGACTACTTAATCCCTCTTAATTCACAGCATGTGTTAACTGTATTACTCCTAGTTTTTGTCTTATGTTATTATTAAATTGTTATACTGTTGGGCTGTCTATGAATCCTACTTATTTAACTTGATTGTAAAACCTGTAAGAGTGGGGATTGGCTCTTATCTTTCTCTAGCCATTACTGTTGTCCTGTACTGCCCCTTATATTCTTAAGATCATGAATGGATATCCTTTCCATACTAGTGCTTTCTTAAAGCAAATACCTCTTTTATTATACAGATGTTTCATAATGATAGGAGCGAGGGAGAAGGATGAGTCTGTCAATCCTACCCTTAAAGTATCTCCATGGAAGTGTGTTCCATCAATAGGTCAATAGCCCCCTTTAAAAAGTGTGTGGTAAACCACACATAACATAAAATGTACTACTGTAACCATTTTATTTATTTGCGGTACTGGGGATTGAACCCAGGGGCATTCTACCTCCGAGCTACACCCCCAGTCCTATTTTTTTATTCTTTATTTTGAAACAGGGTCTCACTAAGTTGCGGAGGGCCTCACTAAGTAGCTGAGGCTGGCCGCGAACCCGGATCCTCCAGTCTCAGCCTCCCAAGTACTGGGATTACAAGTGTGCACCACCACGCCTGGCTACTGTAACCATTTTAAAGTGGACAATTCAATGGCAATAAGTACATTCACAGTATTGTGTAGCCATCATCGCTATCTGGTGTTCTATTCTAGAACATTCTCATCACCCCAAAATGAAACCCATTAAGCAGTCACTCCTAGTTCCTTCCTACATGTGGTCCCTGTCAAACACAATCTGCCTCTGTCTCTTGCCTGTTTTGGATATTTCACATAAAGGGAATCATACAATATGTGACTTTTGGAGTTTGGCATCTTTCGCTTAGCATAATGTTTTCAAGGTACATCCACATTGTATGCTGTTTTAGTACTTTATTCCTTTTTATAACCATATAATATTCCATTGTGTGAATATACCATCTTCTGTTTATTTGTCTACTGATGGATATTTGAGTTGTTTCCACATTTTGCCTATTGTTAATAGAGCTGCTATGAACATTCATGTACAAGAACTTATTTTTAAATCTTTGGAGTATATATCTAGCGGTAGAATTGTGGTGTGTAATTCTATGTTTAGCTTATTGAGGAACCTCCAATATTCCTTTTATAGTGTTGTAGATATTGTATAACACATTCAGATATTACTCCTTGTATTACAATTAAGCACCTCCCTGTCTGTCAGCCCTGGATCTCATTGGTCAGCAGGACTTCTCTCTGCTGAGCATCTCCTGAATGTGATTCCCTTTCTCACCTTCCATTCAAACTCTCAGACTCTTAGTATATTTTACTCAACCAATTGCTAACTGTATGAGTCGAGCAAGTTGTTTAAGCACCACGAATCTCAGTTTCATTACTGATAAAATAGGGGATAATGACTACACAAGGTTGTTAAAACAATGAAGCGAGATAATACATATGAAGGTTTTGGCTCCGGGTTGGTGAGGTAGTACTCAATAAACATTAGCTATTGTTAAGAGTCTTCGAACTTGTCTCTTGTCCTCAGGTTTGGTTACTCACACTCATTAGCCATACCGCTGCCAGAATAATGTTTCTAAGATGCAAATTTGATCATGTCGTCTCCCTATTTTATGTCCTGCTATAACTATGCCTACAGGATAAAGTCCAAACTCCTTAGCTTGATTTGAGACCCCTTTCTTTGGCTTTTGTGGTCCTGTGACCTGTGTTTACACCCTCCCTACACACACACACACACACACACACACACACATGCATACACACACACAGCAGGGTTGCCTTAGTTTCAGAATAGTTGCTTAATCTTTCTAATTAATTTTTCTGCTTTGGTCTCTAGTTCTCTTATTTTCAAGCTTTTAATCTATTTATTTATTTATTTAGTTAGTTAGTTAGTTAGTTTTGTGTTACTGATTGAACCCAGGGGTGTTCTACCTCCGAGCTATACCCCCCAGGTCTCTTTTATTTTTTACTTTGAAACAGGATCTCACTAGGTTTCTGAGAGCCTTGCCAAGTTGCTGAGGCTGGATGCCAACCTTTGGTCCTCCTATCTCAGCCTCCCAAGTACTGGGATTACAGGTGTGTGCCACCACCTCCAGCTTCATTTTATTTATTTATTTATTTATTTATTTATTTTGCAGTACCAGGGATTGAACCCAGGGTCATTCTACCTCCGAGCTACACCCCCCGGCCCTATTTTTTATACTTTATTTTTGAAACCGGGTCTTACAAAGTTGCGGAGGACCTCACTAAGTAGCTGAGGCTGGCCGCGAACCTGGATCCTCTGGTCTCAACCTCACAAGTACTGGGATTACAAGCGTGCACCGCCATGCCCGGCTTCATTTTATTTTTTAATAGACTTTTATTGGTTCATTGTAGTTCCCTTATTTGCTTGAACACTTAGCTATGTGCTTAAAAGGATGTTTGTATATTTTATTCTTTTTTTTTTTTTTTTAGTTTTGTTAAGGCAGGCCTTTTAGGTTATCTGATCCCCTCCCCTCCTGCCAGAAATAAAGGCTTTTTTCCCATTTCATGTCTTATTTCTGTCTCTTCCCTTTGCCTCTCCAATAAGACTCCTCTAGGGATAGAACTGGGCTTACTCATCTTTATGTTCCTAGGCTCTGGAACATAGTGGTTAATATATATGTTTAGTGAATATTCTTCAAGCCACAATATTTATTTAGAATACTTGTTCACCTTTTAAAATTCACAACAAAATAGTTGCTGCAATTATTAAATAAGACTCGATATAAATGCTAGCTGCCGAGCGAAGCTGGTACAGATGGGAGCATTCCCAGTGGCCATATTAGATTTCCACAGGTAAATCCCTTTGTGCTCAGATCATCAGCACCCTCGAATCCGGATCCCTGCATGTCAGTGATATGTGCTGCTTCCTCAGATCATGGATTGTAGACATAATCTTTTAGAAAAATTATAAATATAATTTCCCCTGGGAATGATGGCCTTTGAGTTTTTGTTTGTTTGTTTGTTTGTTTGTTTGTTTGTTTGTTTTGCGGTACCAGGGATTGAACCCAGGGGCGTTCTACCTCCGCGCTACACCCCCAGACCATTTTTTATCCTTTATTTTGAAACCAGGTCTCACGAAGTTGCGGAGGGCCTCACTAAGTAGAGAGAGAGAGAGAGAGAGAGAGAGAGAGAGAGAGACAGGGAGAGAGCAAGAGAGAGAGAGAGAGAGCGAGAGAGAGAGAGAGAGAACGCTGAGGCTGGCTGCGAAAGGGATCCTCTGGTCTCCGCCTCCCAAAGTACTGGGATTACAAGCGTGTGCCACCACGCTTGGCATTACATCAGCATTTTTATTTGAATTCATATCAGAAGAATTTCTGACAATTGGTGTTGCTTGAAAATGTAGTGGCCTGCCTTGGGAGTTCTTAAAACTCTCCATTAATGATAGTATCCTAAAAAGAAGTTGGGAAACAAGCGGGACTTTAGATAAATGAGGAGAGATACCAGTACAACAGTGGAAAGGGACTTGAGGAGGGAGACGAGGAGGTGAAAAGAGAAACTTGATGAAGAAAACAGTGCAAATAATGCTACATACACATGAAATTATCAATACCAATCTCACTAATATGCATGGGGAGGGAGGTGGGGTGGGTGGGATCTGGAGGGAATCATAGGCACTGTGTGTATGCATGTTTCTATCACTCCGAGCCTCGTTGTAATGTATAATTACAGTGCACCAAATAAGTATACTAAAAAAATAGCATCCAAACAGGAGCAAGATGACTACTGGTGGGGAATTCTATAATGGTGATTCAGGCAGCCTGTGGGTGGGGTTGTTATTAGATGATTTCTGAGATCCCTTTCTATCATGAGAAACGGACTCTGTTAAGCACAGAGAAAATAAAGGTAGAGGAAGTTAATGATGGGCCGAAGAACAGCAGCCATGTGGGATGTAAAGATGTATGTGTTATCTTCTTGAAATTTGGGGGTCAAATCATAAAATTTTAGAGCCGTTAAGGGCCTCATTGATCATACCCTGCATTATGTAGATGGGCACAGTAAGAGAGAGTATTCATATTGCCCAAGATCAAATAGCAAGTTAGGGCAGAGTTGGGACTAATCTGTATTGTTTTAAGACAAATAAATGAATTACACATCTTAACTAAGAGAAAATAAAAATAAGTTACTGGATGGAAATAATGACAGACCCAAGGCTAGGTTATAACTAGCTCCTTAATGTATTATTAATGAAAGTTAGGTATGCTCAGGACGCCTCTCTAACCTTTTGAGGACAAGATCAGAGAGAGCGAACGACAAGTTTTACACAAAGCTCACCCTGGCGCTGCTGTCAGAGAGAAGACAGTGAACTGAATGAGCCATTGATTTGACACAGTATGGCTTTTGAGACTGTGTTCTATGTCTATGTTTTTTTTCTTTCTCTCTCTGCTTTTATCATTGTTTTTGAATGTTCTATTATTTTCATAGTTTGATCCCATGAATCTTGTTTTATTCCAGGTCTACCTTCATCTCAGTGTCTTGAATGTTTAACACAAAAAACAAATGCATAAAATGGCAAAGCATTCAAACGTCTAACATCAATAACAGTAAAACATTTGAGATCAATGGAAAAAGCTGGGTGTAGTGGTGCACACCTGTAATCCCAGTACTTGGGAGGCTGAGACAGGAGGATTGCAGGTTCAAAGCCAGCCTCAGCAACTTAGCGAGGCTCTCAGCAACTTAGCAAGACCCTATTTCCAAGTTTAAAAATTTAAATAAAATAGGGCTCGAATGTAGCTCAGAGGTAGAATGCCACCGGGTTCAAGCCCCAGCACAACATACACACACACACACACACACACACACACACACACACACACCACGAATAACAACAGTGGGAAAAAAGAATACTTTGACTTGACTAATGCTTGACTAGGAGCAAATCAGCCAGTCAGAGGCCTGCACAGCTCGACTGAGGTGACCAGGTTGGATGTAATGTGGCTAGACAGCAATTCTGACCTCCAACTGTAAGCACACAGCATTAAAATATCACAAGGAGCCGGGCGTGGTGGTGCATGCTTGTAATCCCAGTACTTGGGAGGCTGAAACTGGAGGATCCGGGTTCACAGCCAGCCTCAGCTACTTAGTGAGACCCTGTTTCAAAATAAAGAATAAAAAATAGGGCTGGGGGTGTAGCCCGGAGGTAGAATGCCCTGGGTTCAATCCCCGGTACCGCCAAAGTATCCATGTAAGATTGACATGAGAAACAAAATCTGATTTTATACTTTTTTCAGTGCTGGGAATTGAACCCAGGGTCTCAGGCATGGTAGGCAAGCACTTTACCACTGAGCTGCATCCTCAGCACTTAGCTTGAATATTTTAGGACGACTTTATGAACTACATTTCCTTACTTAAAACAGATGTATTTGGTAGGGGGAGAATGCGGATCTGCCTCTGCTCTTCTCTGTGAGAGTGCGCGTCTTGCTCTTCTGCAGAACATCTCGAAGAGAGTTCTTTGCATATTTCCAGTTCTGTTTTTCCTGTTCCGTGATCACATGAAATATCCCGTGATACTTATGTATATCCACCGAGGCCCAAAGGTAAAAGAAGAGCATCTTATTCTGTCATTGAAAACATATTCTCAGGAAGTGTTGGAGAAGCCTGCCATGAATTATGAGCACTTTCAGTGAGTCATTTACAGACTATCCTCAGCCACACGATCCTGTGAAATTCAGTTGCATAATTGCATCACACTCCTTTGGTACCATTGTTGGAGTCAGAATTCACTTGGGAAAACACTAACTTAATTGCCCGGCTTTATCTCTCCTTCCTCCAGTACACCTGCAAAGTGCTTATCATAATGGGAATTATGCTTGTTCCAAGGAGAAGCTATCCTTGTGAATTAGCCAATTAGCCAGTGTTCCATATCTTATCTTTCATTCCCAAGCCTATGAATTTTTTCCCTCTAAGTACCGACACTTATTTGTGAGCTTGCAAATTGAAATGTATGTATTCCTTTGCTTGACATCTCATCGCTGCACGATATGACCTTCAGCTATGCTTTTGGGAAGTGATTATATATGTCTGAGTTAAAAAAGAAATCTCCAGACTATATGTAGAAACTGGTTTAAAAAAAATTTTTTTAGAGAAACCTATCTCCTGGCGTTTCTTGGCATAGGAAACAAGGTAGTCTTCAACAGAAATGGAAGGAGAGTTGCACAAAGCAGCACATGATCGACTGTCAATTATGGACAGAATCACCAGCCATGAAACAGTTGGTCTCTCCAGAGAGGAGGATTAGTTGTCACATAGCAAGAATACTGGCTGACCTCGCGTAGTTCAGTGTATGGGGTGAGGGTATCTCACCACGAGAAAAGTCACCGGAGAGCATTTTTAAAAATATGTTTGTTTGGTTTTGCCATTGCAGACTTATTCTTGATTAGTGGGTAGAGTGTATTTGGAGGAGGTTGGCTGCAACCTTGAACCTTACTTTTCACCGTCTGTGTTGTGATTGAGCCAATGGAGGAAGGAAGCCCTTGTTTTTGTTTTTCAGAATTAACATGAGCAAGAAAAAATCTTCATGAAATATTGAACAATCTTAAGAATGGCCGTGTGTGTGTGTGTGTGTGTGTGTGTGTGTGTGTGTGTGTGACTGGGGATTGAACCCAGGGACATTCGATCTCTGAGCTACACCCTCAGTCCTATTTTATTTTTATTTTGAAACAGGGTCTCATTAGTTTGATAAGAGTCTCACTATTTGCTGAGGCTGTCCTTGAACCTGTGATCCTCCTGTCTCAGCCTCCCAAGTACTGGGATTACAAGCGTGACCACCATACCCGGCAAGAATGGCCATTTTTGAAAAGAAATTGTTATGCTGTTCCCAAAGTACCAAGGGAATGAAAGAGTTCATGAGAAAAACAGGTTTTGGAATAATTTCAAAGCCTATTGCCATTTCTTGGATCATGAAAGCCTTCAGATATTGGTGCTGACATTTTGGGTTCACCCTCCCTCCTCATTGTCCTCGGAGGCCGGCTATATGTAGCAGATGGGCCAGATCGCGGCACGGCTGACCTGTTAATCTTCACTAGTTCCATTATTAGAAACTTTCGTTGGTTGTGTGGCAATTCACATCAGCCACAAAGATGGCAAAAATTAATGGATTTTTAAATTGCCTTATAAGCTGTTTATTTATGGCCCCCAAACTTAGACAGAATGTCAGCTCAGAGTTTTATTTGTGGGGGATATAAATCAGCTTTGGCAGGAATTTTCAAATACATGCTAATCACCCTTTTTATTAATCCTCCGAGTTCCTAAGAACCGAGAAGGAATCTCACAGGATCTCAGTAAGAATGAAATATAAGTAAAGGAATGGATCAGAGTTTATTTTCATGTGTGAAAGAATATGACTAGTGCCTTCTTGGTGTTTATTATTTATTGCTGGCTTGTTGCTGGATTCCAACTAATAATCTCTCTGTTTCCTGGAATAGACCATCCCAGTTCACTTTAAGAATCACAGTACTGAGTTGCTTTTTTGGTACTGGGGATTGAACCCAGGGACATTCTACCTTGGAGCTGCACCTCTAGCCCTATTTTATTTTTGTTTTGAAATAGGGTCTCGCTAAGTTGCTGAGGGTCTTGGTAAATTACTGTGGCTGTCCTCCAACCTGCGATCCTCCTGTCTCAGCCTCCCAAGTACTGGGATTACAGGTATGCACCACTATACCCGGCCTGAGTTCAATATTGTGGTAACATACAAATTTTCCCAAGTTCATAGTTGAGGATTTCAAGCAGTCAATAAAGGCAGAAAATTAAAGGAGAGAAAATCCAGAGCAAGCTGTTCAAAACTAATCAGTAGGAAATTATGTAAACTTAATTAACTAGGGCATCGAGGGAAGGGCTGTGGAGTGTAATGAAATATTTTAGAAATGAGGCAAAGCAGCCGGGCTAAAACAGGGTTAGTTGAAGTGTTCCCAAAAGGAAGGGTGGGAATATCCTCCCTGCATAGGGAGCACGGCTTGACCTCGTGCCTTATTTTTGGCTGTGAAACTCTGTGCTGAGATCGTGGGAGGGGGGTATCCAAGGAGAGTCTGGAGCTGAATGAACGAACCAAAAGGAGGAAAGTTCTGGCATGCACTATTTACTGGATGGTGTTCATATAGTAAAATGGAAACTGAAATATAGGCATTATGGTCCAGTTGCAAACCTCTGACCTTCCATTAACAAATGAGCCAAAATGATTAGCTAGGATTTAGAGGAAATGTGTGCATTTTAGAGAGAGGTAGACCAGATGGAGAAGGACTTGAAGGTTCTCTGTCTAGGACCCAGACTCAGTTCAGCTTAAAAAGTATTTATGGGACACCTGTTCTCTTCAAGGAGCTGTGCTAAGCTGGGGGTGGTGAATCACTTGAACCAGGAGTTTGAAGTCAGCTTGGGCAACATAGTGAGACCATGTGCAGAAAAAGTGCTTGGTTAATGCGGCGTGGAGCAAACAGTGAGTGAAGCATTCAATGCGCTGTACGAGCTAACATCTATGACGGAGAGTGAGACAGATACGCAGATAAGCACCCAGGCAGTGGTACAAAATAACACTTCCATGTCAGTGACTCCTACACATCTGTCTCTAGTCCCATCTTTTTTTCTCTTGAGTCCCGGATCTGAACAGTTTACTGCCTGTTGGACCTTTTCCATTAATTTCTTTTGTGTGCACGTGTGTGTGTGTGCGCACGCGCGCGACTTGGGATTGAACACATTAGGCAAGTCCTCTAACCACTGAGCGACACCCCCAGCCTGCCCGTCAACTTTTGAGCAGAGAAAGAAATGTTTCTGATTATTTCAAATGCAGTTAGAAACCTAGACACACACACACACACACACACACACACACACACCACACACACACCAGTGTTTCTTCAAAGCTATCATTTTTGGGGGTTGCAAATGCAAAATTTTAGATATTTTAGGGACACATGGGAAATGGTATTTATTACATATACATATACAATCCCATATATCCATAAGACTTTTATGAAGAGGACAAAGTCTCTAAAATATAATATGGTCAAATTTTGGAAGATAAAGAATACATATGTAAATTATTCTTTAAAAATTGGGTTTAAGCCAAGTGTGGTGGCACACACCTGTAATCCCAGTACTTGGCAGGCTGAGACAGGATGATCATAGGTTCGAGGACAGCCTCAGCCACACAGCAAGGCTTTTAGCAACCTAGTGAGACCCTGTTTTAAAACAAAAAATAAGCTGGGCGTGGTGGCACACGCTTGTAATCCCAGTACTTGGGAGGCTGAGACCACAGGATCCGGGTTCGTAGCCAGCCTCAGCTACTTAGTGAGGCCCTCCGCAACTTAGTGAGACCTTGTTTCAAAATAAAGAATAAAAAATAGGGCTGGGGGTGTGGCCTGGAGGTAGAATGCCCCTGGGGTTCAATCCCCGGTACCACAATAAATAAATAAATAAATAGCCGGGCGTGGTGGCGTATGCGTGTAATCCCAGTACTTGGGAGGCTGAGACCGGAGGATCCGGGTTCGCAGCCAGCCTCAGCTACTTAGTGAGGCCCTCTGCAACTTCGTGAGACCCAGTTTCAAAATAAAGTATAAAAATAGGGCTGGGGGTGTAGCTCGGAGGTAGAATGCCCCTGGGTTCAATCCCCAGTACCGCAAAAATAAATAAATAAATAAATAAATAAAATAAAAAGGGATGTGGTATAGCTCAGAGGTAGAATGCCCCTGGGTTCAATCCCCAGTATCTGAATAAATAAATAAATAAATAGATAAATAGATAAATAAATAAATATAAAAATTGGGTTTAGAAACTCAGACAAATTTTTCTAAAAAAAAGGTGTTAAATTTTTATTTTTGTTGTTGAGTTGTAGGAGTTCTTTATATATTTTGGGTATCAACTGCTTATCAGATATAAGATTTGCAAGTATTTTCCCCCATTCTGTAGGTTGTCTTTCATTCCATTGGTAGTGTCCTTTGACACACAAACGTTAATTTTGATCCAGTCCAATTTATTGATTTTTGTTTTTGTTGCCTGTGCTTTTCCAGTCATGCCCAGCAAATAATTGCCAAGTCTAATGTCATGAAGCTTTGCCCCTATGTTTCCTTCTAAGAGTTTCATAGTTTTAGCCCTTATGTTTAGTCTTTGGTCCATTCTGACTTAATTGTCTTCCATGTTGTGGTGTAAGGGTCCGAGTTCATTCTTTTGCGCGTGGATATCCCAACACCATTTGTTGATTGTCCTTTATCCAATAAATGATCTTGGCAGTCTTGTTGAAAACCATTTGACCGCCCATGTAAGGGTTAAGCTCACTCTTCTATTCCATTGTTTTATATATATTTATGCCAGTACTGCATCATTTTTATTACTGTAGCTTTGCAGAAGTTTTTAAAATCAGGAAGTATATGACTCCAACTTTGTTCTTTTCAAGGCTGTTTTGGTTATTTGGGGTCCCTGGAGATGCTATGTGAATTTTAGGACAGTGACATAATTTACATGTGGTCTTTACAATATTTTATAAGAAGTCCTTTATGACATTTTTATACAAAAATTCTTTTTGAGCTACTACTTTGGGTAGGTGGCAGGGTCTGATAATATAAGCCACCAAGAGGTACATGTATTCTTTAAATCCTTAGGAAATAAAAGTGACAGGATGTAGTATTTGGAAAAGATGCTTCCTTTCTAAAGAAAAAGAAGAGTAACCTCATTTTTAAAAAGTTAAATGCTGGGCATGGTGGCACACGCTTGTAATCCCAGTACTTGGGAGGCTGAGACAGGAGTATCGCGGGTTCGCAGCCAGCCTCAACTACTTTGTGAGGCCATCCGCAACTTAGTGAGACCCTGTTTCAAAATAAAGAATAAAAAATAGGGCTGGGAGTGTAGCTTGGAGGTAGAATGCCCTTGGGTTCAATCCCCAGTACCGCAAAATAAATAAATAAATAAATAAATAAATAAATAATAAAGTTATCATGCATTTTGACTTGTAAACATTTTTTATTGGAAATTACTCAGTTATTCAGCATTTACCCTTAGAGAACAATTTAGATCAACTCCTGCCCATCCCCCACTGTATTCTCAATAATCTTAATTTTTGCTTTACAAATGGATAAGCTTAGGGAAGCATTGTATCACCACGTATAAGATATATGTGTAATGTGCAAGCTATGAAAAACTTCAAATTTCTAGGGACCTTTTGTTGTTTAAGGATGTATAAATTATGATAACTTTTGGGGCTTCTCATTTTCATGAATTGTAGTACAGTTGCTTTCCCTAGCAGATATTTAATAATCATTTTAATGAAATTATAAAGATAAGAATTTCGTTATCTATTTTTTCCTATCCGATCATGGGCAGTATTTAACTTTTCTGACTTCATAACTTGGTCCACCCTTTCCACTTACTTTTCTCCCTTATCTAGTAAAGGGAAAGGTGCTTACTAAATTTGTTAATGATGATCACTTTTTATTTTGCGTTTTCTGGATTCCATTTAATCATTTTTGTTAAAAGGTGAGATGCTAATATTTTCATATCAATATTTACATTCATTGGAATTGTCGAATTTCTTTTGTTTTGAACTTAAGCATTGCAGTCTTCTTTCTTTTTTAATCTTGCAGTTGCTTATCTGATCACTAACTTTGCAATGTATGCAAGAAGTCCTTTGTATCCCCTACAGTAGGTAGAGTAAAATCAGATCTATCCAGGAGAAACCCCAGAGGGGTAATGTCCACCTTGAGATCTTCGCTCTTTCCATTGGATCCAAGCGTCTCCTCTTCCACTCAGGCCATGGTGTCCCCCTTTGGATTACGCCTGATCAACCATCTCTCTCACCGCTGGACAAGTTAAATCTTTGTAGCGTTTGATACGGCAGTTTATATTCTGCCAGCTTTCTCTCAGTCACAAATATACTGTAGAATATTATTTGCTCATAAAAGGGAACAATCATATCCATTTTACCTGATTCATTCCCAAATTGTGTAGATGATTAATAACTATTTAATTGATATGTTTGAGATAGGTTATTGATAAAGCTCAATTTGGTTATTTAAATTTTTTCCATCAAAGTAATAATAATTATTGCAAAATAGTTGATGGGTCCTCACTTGCTTTATCCAGTTTGGCCACAATAGCAGTGGAAAAGAGCAAAAATTAATGAGAAATGATTCATTTACTATGGTATAAAGCTATAAACTCAGCACAAGAAACATAGATTGCTTTATCTTTTTTTTTTCTTTTTTGCAGTACCGGGGATTGAACGCAGGGGCGTTCTACCTCCACGCTACACCCCCAGGCCCTATTTTTTTTATACTTTATTTTGAAACCAGGTCTCACAAAGTTGCGGAGGGCCTCACTAGGTAGAGAGAGAGAGAGAGAGAGAGAGAGAGAGAGAGAGAAGAGAGAGAGAGAGAGAGAGAGAGAGAGCTGAGGCTGGCCGCGAACCCGGATCCTCCGGTCTCCGCCTCCCAAAGTACTGGGATTACAAGCGTGCGCCACCATGCCTGGCAAATGCTTTATCTTTTAATGAAAGGACACATTTAAATATTTCACATGAATTTATTCTAAAAAAGGATTTTTAAACACTCATTGAAAATCAATACATAGATTTTTAATTTATTATTATTATCATTATTATTACTATTATTTTGATACTGGAGATTGAATCCAGGGCATTCTACCTCTGAGCTACACCTCAGCCCCCCCCCTTTTTGTACTGGGGATTGACCCTAGGGGCATTCTACCTCTGAGCTACACTCTAAGCCTTTTTCGTTTATTTACTTATTTTTTATTCTGAAATAGGAACTCCCTAAGTTGCTGAGAGTTTTGCTAAACTGCTGAAGCTGGCTGTGAACCTGTGATTCTTCTGTCTCAGCTTCCCAAGTTCTAGGGTTTCAGGTGTGCACTACCATGCCCGGTTAATTTTTTTGTTTTAAAACAAAGTCTTGCTAGGTTGCTGAGGTTGGCCTTGAACCTGCAATCCTCCTGTCTCAGCCTCCTAAGTACTGGGATTACAAGAGTGCACCACCACCCCTGGCTCAATATGTAGATTTTTGAAAGACATAAATTCCTCCTTGAAAATATATGTGATAATCCTTAATTGATATATACTTTAAATGCATGAGAATGGTTCATCCATGTGAAAACATGTTCTTCCCCCAAAACCAGAGTCCTTAGGGACATGCTGAGCTCTGAGCTGTTACTGTCTCAGCCAACCTTCTATTTTAACAAAACCCAAGTAGACTGAGGTTTGTGTCACTAAAGTTTGCTTTTTCATCCTTGCCACCAGGTACCATTTATTTAGCGTACAATGGTATGTGGCACTAGCAGAGGTCTACTCCTCTGAGTTACTTGATGAATTTCGACAGGAAGTGCCTGTTTTGTCACGGGCTTATAGAAATAGCAGGCTGCCAACATTGCAGCTGCAAGCAGGCATAAAGGATTCTTCATTCTTTTATCACAGAGTAATTCCAAACTCTTTTATTTGCTACTTTCCGCTTCCCAGATGAGATCCTGGCTGTCATAGCAATTCTTGGAAAATTTGGTTCCAGGAAAATAACTTAGAGGAATGTCATAGCTTAGTGGTTAAGAGTGGCCAAGGACACAAGCTTTGGAATTAGACCTGTATTCAAGTCCCAACTCTGCCACTACTGCAGTTTAAAAATGGGGAAAATCAGCCAGGTGTGGTGGTGTACACCTGTAATCCCAGTATTTGACAGGCTGAGACAGGAGGATCACAGGCTCAAGGCCAGCCTCAGCAACTTAGGCCCTCTGCAACCTAGCCCGAGTTCAATCCCCAGTACCATACCAAAAAAAAGGGGGGATGGGGAGCGGTGGGAATAAGAGTACCTAGCCTCATCAGAGCGTTGCTTGAGATAATTTCTGAATAGTGCTTATTTGTTCAATCTGCCACAAAATGAGTACTCATTAAATGTGGCAATTATCACTATTGCTGATAGTTTCTTTTGCATATTAAAGAAACATATCATTTTAGAAAGTTTTAGAAATATCATAAATAAAAAAATTAAGGTGCTTGAGTATGAACTGAGGTGCACTCTACTTCCAAGCTATACATCCAGCCCTATTTTAGTTTTTATTTTAAAACAGGGTCTCACTAGGTTGTTGAGAGTCTCACTACTTGCTAAGGCTGTCCTCGAACCTGTGATCCTCCTGTCTCAGTCTCCCAAGTACTAGGATTACAAGCATGTGCTACCATGCCTGGCTGTCTTTTCCGTGTGTGTGTGTGTGTGTGTGTGTGTGTGTGTGTACACATAAATTCATCTTTCACATAGTAACTGCTTAGTAAAGATTTGTTGAATGATACTGGATATGGTAGACTGTATCCTTTTTCAAATTAGTTGTATAGCATTCTTGCATGGGCATACCACAATTTATTTAACCAAATACCTGTTGTGGACTATTAGATTTATTTATTTTGGTACTTGGGATTGAACCCAGGGGCATTCTATCTCTAAGCCATACCCCCGGCCCTTTTTATTTTTTATTTTGAAACAGGGTCTCACTAAGTTGCTGAAGGTCTCACTAAGTTGCTGAGACTGGCATTGAATCTGTGATCCTCCTGTTCCAACCTCCCAAGTACTGGGATTACAAATGTGTGCCACCATGCCTGGCTACTAGGTTTTATTTTCTATAAAAAATGGAATTTTTTTCTATTATGAATACTATAGAGATGAACATCTGTATTTATAAATTTTAGTATGTATTTCTTTAAAAGAAATGCCCATAAGTAGAATCACTGAGTCAGAGGTTATTAGCATTGTAGAGTTTTTGTGCACATTGCCAAAATGCCCAATATAAAGTTTCAAGCACAGTACTGCCTTTCTAAACATTACCAATTTGATGCATCTAAAAGATCTCATAGCTTCTTTCTGTAACCTCTTAAATTTTTGATTCATATTTTGACCTATAATGTAATTTAACGTTTCCCCATGTATTTAAGAATATTTTAAACAAATGCCCATCTCTTTATAATGGTACCCCCCAAAAAAAATAAAAAACCAAAGTTTCAAGCTACATTTAAAATTTTTATTTTTATTTATTTATTTTTTTGGTACTGGGGATTGAACCCAGGGGCATTTTACCTCTGCGCTACACCCCCAGCAAGTTTTTTTTTTTTTTTGAAATAGGGCCTTGCTAAGTTTTGCTGAATGTTTTACTAAGTTGCTGAGGCTGGCCTTGAACCTGCGATCCTCCTGTCTCAGCCTCCCAAGTACTGGGATTATAGGCATGTGCCTCCTCATCTGGCCTCAAATTACTTTAGTAATACTTCCTATCTCAGAGTAGTATACCATGAGAAGTTCATGAGAAGAAAAGGAAAAATAACTGTTTTATGTTCTAGGTGGAGGGCAGTTTCTCTGATTTACATAACACTAAGCCATGATAGGTAATGACAGTTTACTCCTAAACTCTGTTCAGTTACCTGTTGACATAGATGGTGTGCCGTAACCTGTCATCCTTGATTACAGACCTCCCTAGGAAGAACATTCCAGGAGAGTGAGCAAAAGAATTTTTTTTTTTTTTTGGAGAAAGTATCAGGGCAAGAGTATTGTGATTTCAGACATCACAGCATTTTGTGCCAGACGTGGTGACACGCGCTTGTAATCCCAGTACTTGGGAGGTTGAGACTGGAGGATCCGGGTTCACGGTCAGCTTCAGTTACTTAGTGAGGCCCTCTGCAACTTAGTGAGAGCCTGTTCCAAAATAAAGAATAAAAAATAGGGCTGGGGGTGGAGCTCGGAGGTAGAATGCCCCTGGGTTCAATCCCCGGTTCCGCAAAAAAAAAAAAAGACATCACACCATTTCCCTACAGCAGTCTATATCCAAGGGCAAATCTGTGCTAGCCAAGAAGCAGATATATATGGCATTTCCAAGAGTCCATGTGATGGCTGAATTGAGATTCGTGGTGATAGCTGTGAGTCACTTGAAGATACCCATTTCTGGACATCTTAGGCTGACAGAGATGACTGTAAGAGGGATCTCTTTAAGCCCAGAGATCAGGAAGCCTCTGTATTTGTCCATAGAGCTTATTAGTGTTTCCCTCTGCCTGTCAGGACTTGTGCTTTCACAAACTCCTGCTCTCACACCAGGGGAATGAATAATTGAATTTTTATAGTTTTCTGTTTTGGTGTTGGACCATTCCTTCCTATATGCAACTTCTGTAGGAGAAGTAGAGGGCGGCAGGCGCCAACTCTGGATGCTTCCGTGGATACATACACGTTTGTTGTCTTTAGTATACTGGAACCCAAGTGCAGTAGTCAGCTTTTCGTCACTGTGACAACATACCAGAGAAAAACAAAGAGGAAAGATTTATTTTGGCTCATGGTTTCAGTCCATGGTTGACTGGCGCCATTGTTTTTGGGCCTGTGGTGAGGCAGAACATCATGGCGGAAGGGTGTGGCCGAGCAAGCCCTCAGCTCATGGCAGCTGGGAAGGAGGGGTGTGGGGACAAAATATACCCCGCCAGGGCATACCTCCAGTGACCTACCTCCTCCGACTAGGCCTCTCCTTCTAGAGTTTTCACCACCTTCCAAGAATGCCATCAAATCATGAATCCATCAGCGGATTAACCCACTGATGGCCTCACAGCCCTCATGGTCCAGTCGGCTTCCTGAAGGTCCCTCTCTGCACACGGCTGCACTGGGGACCAAGCCTTCTGCACAGGAGCCTTTGGGGAACATTCCAGATGCAGACCACAACACTGAATAAAAGGAAAGCACTGTCTAAAGTAAGGGGATAGCGTTCTCTAGTTATCCCTCATCTGAGCATTTGCAGTGGAGGGTTTTTTTTATTATAAGTGTAAAAAAAGGTTGAGACAAGACTCACTTGAAGTAAGAGAGGAAACACTTAATCTTTTAAGATAGAAATGGAGACTTCAGAAACTAATACCCACCTTAATATCTATAGTGAACTGCGACCACTCAAGGGCTGAACAGCATCTCAGCGGAAATTATTTGTTTATTTTCCATTAAAACTGGCATCACTTTAGACTTTGCACTTGAAGTATACTTGTTTCAGACCTCATTTCCATTCTAATATCTTAAAATTGTTGGTCTCCAAGCCAGGGAGAAGATGGGTCTACTTGTGATGGCTTTGTATCTAACCAGCAGTGTCTGGAAACCCTCCAGGGCCTGTACGATATTTTTAGTGATCTAGTATGGAGAAGGAAGAAGCAAACATCATCTCTTTTATACTATTCAGAGCCAAACAATCTGCCACCCTTTTCCCTCAGGAGTCACTTGTCCAGCTGACCTAGATAGAGACAAGCTCGGTGATAGGTGCTCATCACTCTAAGTCCCCAGCCCTGGCTTCAGCCTTACCTCAGAGGGACCCATTTCCTTAGTGCTTAGGACTTAAGTACTAGACTTCTGAAATGTAGATGAAGGAAATGCCTGGTGATGTTGCAAAAGCTGGTATCATTATGAAAAGTAGGCAAGAGATATGTGCCCTTTGTGAGGAAGTTTTACGTTTCTTATAGGAATCAATTCCCCATTAACAAATAAATAGACCTTCCGTATTGGAAGGGAAAATCTGTTGTTACCCATTGACGTGGATATGGCATATCCTGTCATCCTTGGTTTACAGACCTCCCTAGAAAAAACAGTCCAGGAGAGTGAGCATCCATTGGATTGGACTGGCCACGGACTTCTCAATGGTATCCTTGTGACCGTAAGGCCTTGTGGAGAATCTGGCACCAATAAGTACATAATAAATATTAGCTGAAAGAATAGGCCAGTGATCTAGCTCTGTGATTTCCATTTTTCCTCTGCCAAAGATCGTTTTTTCTTTGTTTCCCATATGGCCTCCATGTTTTGAAAGGTTTACTATTCTTCATTGATTAAGTAATAATTCATTTGTTTCCTAATTTTATTCGCCAAAGCCAACCAGGACTTCTAAACAATATGGGAAACTCATGATTGGTGAGTACCATAATTCAGAAAAAAAATCTGACATTTTATTTAGGTTGTGTAGCAGATAAACTCTTTGAAATAAAAATAACTTCCAGGCCCTCTCATTTCTTTTTGAGGGGCTCCTGTGAGTCTGAGCACTCAGACTAAAGATGAATGATCTTGTCTAAACCACTCATTTTACAAAGAAGCATACTACTCGTAAGGAATTAAGGTGGAATGACTTGACTGCAAAACCAGATGAATTGACTCACATTTCCCAGGCTAGTTAAGATGGGTATACACCGGTTGTGGTGGTGCACACCTGGAATCCCAGCTACTTGAGAGGCTGAGGCAGGAGGATCTCAGGACAGCCTGGGAAACTTAGCAAGAACCTGTTTCAAAATAAAAAGGGCTGGCGACGTAGGTCAGTGGTAGAGTGCCCCTGGGTTCAATTCCCAGTATGTATATCACACACACACACACACACACACACACACACACACACTCACTCACACACACATTATCATGTCCATGTTCTTCTGTATTTTTGCTGTTATTAACATATTAAAATGGTAAGTAGCTGGCCAATAAAATCTGATTGTTTCAAAAAATGAAGCACAGGTTCTTATCCATTTAGCAAGCAGTCTTCAGATCAGTATATAAATCCCTTTACTACAACATTTATAGACAATAGTTATATTCAGACACCCCCATCACTGTAATAATATTACTGATAAACTTTAAGGTGTTTTGGTAGAATATTATATTTGTTTTTATCCACATAATGTTTTTGCATGCAGAGATGCTGGAAAGGTCAGGAAATGGAATTTGAAACTCTGAGACAGGCACAGATGAAGAAATCATGCAATGGGGAGAGGAATACTAAATAAACTTTATTTTTTCTTTTTTATTTTTTGAGGTATAACTGAGGTATAATTAGCAACATAGGTTTTTTTTGCTAGCAAAAATTTGGGGCATTTTTATCTATGAAAAGGACACTATCTACCATCTACAATCATAATCTCATTAGTGGACTAAATTTTTTCTAACCTGAAGGGAATATTACATGGTAAATTCTGGTGTCCTACAAAAGCAAAACACCCAGAGCTTTTAAAAAATTGTCACTAATGGCAAATTTCCATAATAATCTTTAATTTTTTTTTTTTTTGCGGTACCAGGGATTGAACCCAGGGGCATTCTACCTCCGCGCTACACCCCCGGCCCTATTTTTTTATACTTTATTTTGAAACCGGGTCTCACGAAGTTGCGGAGGGCCTCACTAGGTAGAGAGAGAGAGAGACCGGGAGAGAGAGAGAGACATGGAGAGAGAGAGACAGGGAGAGAGAGAGAGAGCTGAGGCTGGCCGTGAACCCGGATCCTCCGGTCTCCGCCTCCCAAAGTACTGGGATTACAAGCGTGCGCCACCATGCCCGGCTAATCTTTAATTTTTTTCACTGTGAGAGGGAAAGGTAGTCTAGCTGTGTTTCAAAATCTCTTGATTCACAAGGGAGAATTGTTCAGTCCCTGTTACAGGTGGCAAGAGGTGCAGACATTTGCGAGTGCTACGGAGTGGGCTCTCGATGTATCAGGTGGTCCCAACACACTGAGAAGCATACCCTGCTCTTTGTTTGGACACATGTCACACCTGTAGGTGTGAACTGTAGAGCTGTTAGGATTTAGAATCTTTAAAGGAGGATTGTTGAGGTCCATAGGTACTATATATATATATATTTTTTTTCGGTACCGGGGATTGAACCCAGAGGCGTTCTACCTCCGCGCCACACTCCCGGCCCTATTTTTTATACTTTATTTTTTTGAAACCCGGTCTCACGAAGTTGCAGAGGGCCTCACTAAGTAGAGAGAGAGAGAGAGAGCTGAGGCTGGCCGCGAACCCGGATCCTCCAGTCTCCGCCTCTCAAAGTACTGGGATTACAAGCATGCGCCACCACACCCAGCACTACAAAATATATTTTTCTGTCTATTTGTACAATTAGAACACTAAAGAAAATCTTAAAATTAAAAAAAACCCGGCATGAATAGTATGGAAGCAATTTTTGCATGTAAGCACCTTGTGTATCTAGTGGAATATTAAAAGATTTTTAAAAATGTTTTCCTAATTATTGAGAATGTGATCGATGTACCTTGATTAATATAGTGAGTGACATGAAATTCAAATGTAGCTTCATTAGCTGAAATGAAGGAACAGAGCTAAAAGATGACATTAAGCATAAATAAATATAAAATCCTGAACTTGGGTTCAAAAAGTCAGTGCGGGATATACCTGATGGAGACAGGAGCATTTTATGGGGAAAAAAAGACCTAGAAGTTTTAGTGAGCTGTAAACTCACCATCAAACAAGGTGTTAAAATGTTAGCTCCAAATGACTGTATTAAATAGGGATGGGAGAGTTTTATAGTACATTTGACTACTGTTGCAAGAACTTTAGTTTTGTGTACTATTCTGGGCATCAAGTTTTAAGAAGGGTGTGAACCAACTAGCACACACTCAGAGGGGCAGGAAGGACATGAAGGGACCGAAGACTGACATGGAAAGGTGAATAAGAATAACTGGACCAAGACAGAAGAAAAATCATAGTTCTTACCCTTGGGGAAATAAAACCCCTTAGAGACGATTTGATCTGTACCCTAACTTTCAAGATGGAGAAACAGAGCTAGGCTTGGTGGCACACGCATGTAATCCCAGTATTTGAGAGGCTGAGACAGGAGGATTGCAGGTGAAAGGTCAGCCTCAGCAACTTAGCGAGACCTTCTTTCAAAATAAAAAATAAAAAGGGCTGAGGTTGAAGCTCAGAGGTAGAATGCCCCGGGGTTTAATCCCTAGTACCACAAAAATATAAAAAATGAAAATGAAAGAATAAGTGGGCAAAGACATAAATAAAAATTATGATTCTTACTTTTGGGAGAGAAAAAGCCCTTAGAGATGATTCGATCTGTGCCCTAACTTTCCAGATGGGGACACAGGGTCTGAGAGATTTGTCCTGGTCACACAGTGAGAATGATGTGGACCAAAGACTAGTTTCCAAATGTGCCAGATGAGTGACATGCTGAGCAGAGGAGGGGACAGACATTTTTCAAAGCTTAAAGGCAGAACCAAGACCAATGTTGGAAAATTGAAGATTTGAGACAAAAATAGAAGGAACAACTTCCTAGCTATTACAGCTGCCCAACGTTGGAATTGACTGCCTCAGAAAGTAGTGAGCTGTCTGTCATTAGGGGTGTTCAAGTAAAGGCTAGGTTAGATGTTGTTGAGGTGATCCCTTCCATGCAGAAAATGTTGAACGACACGAGTTAATTATCATAGCTCCTTTTGTTTACTAACACAGGTTGAGCTTCCCTAACCTCAAAGCCTGAAATCTGAAATGCTCTGAAATCGGATCTTTCTGAGTGCTGACGTGACATTCAAAAAGTTTCAAATTCTGGGGCATTTTGGACTTCATATTTTCAAATTAAGGGTGCTCAATTGGTAAAGTATATGCAAATATTCCAAAATGTGAAAAACTCTGAAATCTGAAACTTGTGGTCCCAGGCATTTCACATAGGGCTGCTCCGCCTGCCATGGCTAACATGGACCGGGTTCTTCCCGAGGCACTATGTTAGGAGATGTCTACGAGTGGTCTCTTTGAATCTTATAACACAGGAGGACGCTGAGGCACACGAAGCCACTTGTCTGCTTAAGGTCACATGGTTAGTAGTTGGTGAGGTGGAATCAAATTCAGGTAGTCTGGCTTTGGGGCAGCTTTGCTAACTTCTTTGCTGCAGCTGACCCTTAACCACAGTTCTTTGGCTTGAGTAAATATTAGATCCATTTTCCATGACTGATGGCATTCTGAAACAGAAGGAGTAAGGGCCCATCTCACCTCGCCTGGGTGTTTGGGTTTTCAGATCTTGCGAACGTGCCCTCACAGTCCTTAAGAATAAATCCTCTGGAAATGGCTAGCGTTCACAGCTCCTGAGCTTCTGCAGAAACGGGAGAAGTTAGATTAAATTGCCATCTATCATTAGGAGGTTTTTCTGTTCTAGAATCTCCTCACTCAACATATTTTTTTAAAAAACTCACCATAGTAGTTATTATAATCCCCATATTGTGAATGTGAAAACCACATATCATATTTTGATTTGACTTGCCTCCCACTCAACCTGAGCTATTTTTTGTTACAAATTACACTTTTTATTTTGAGACAATTGCAGATTCACATGCAGTTGTAAGAAATCACACAGCAAGCCTGTGTACCTTTTACCCAGTTTCCCTGTATGACATCTTGCAACATCGTAGTACAATATCACAGCCGAGATAGTGACATTGATACAGTCAACATAGAACATTTCCATCACCGCCAGGATCCCCGCGTAGAGCCCAGAAGCCTTCCTCTCGCTCACCCTCCCATCCCTGACACCTGGCAACCTCTAATCTATTATCCACTTCCATAATTTTGTCATTTTAGGAATGTCATATAGGCATCATGGCACACGCCTGTAATCCCAATACTTGGGATGCTGAGACAGGAGGATCACAGGTTCAAAGACAGCCTCAGCAACTTAGCAAGGCTCTCAGCAACCTAGTGAGACCTTGTTTCCAAATAAAAAATAAAATAGGGCTGAGGGTATAGCTCAGAGGTAGAATGCCCTAGGTTCAACCCCCCAGTACCACACACACAAAAATAATGTCATGTAAGTGAATCATACTATATATAACCCTTTGTGATTTTTTTTCACTCTGCAAAATTCTCAGAGATTCATCCAGGCCATTGAGTATGTCAATGGTTTCTTTTTATTGCCAAGCAGTATGCCATAGTTTATCAAGTTTTGTTTAACCATTACCTGTTGAAGGATATCTGGCTTGTTTCCAGTTTTTAGCTACTATGAGTAAAGCTGTTATGAACATCTGTGTAAAATTTCTTTTGTCAACATAGGTTTTCATCTCTCTGGGATAAATGTCCAGGAGCTCAACTGCTGGTGGTTTCATGTTTAGTTTTATAAGAAATTGTCATGTACCCAGTCTCTTTGCATCGTGGCCAGCATTTGGAATCGTCGCTCTTTTTTATGTTAGTCATCCTGCTAGGTATGTGATAACCTCATGACTTTTATTTACATTTCCCTATTGGTTAATGTTGAACATCCTTGAATGTGCTTACTTGCTACCTGTATATCCTCTTTGGTGACATGTCTGCTCACGTCTTTGACTTGTTTTCTAACTAGATTGTTGGTGTTTTTGTTCTTGATTTTGAAAGGGCCTGGACTTTTGTAGATACCCATTTCAGCACATTCCGTTCACTCCTCTGCCACTGGGCCCTTCATGCCTTCCTGATCCCCTGCTCATAGTAACCCCCGTAGCCTGACCGATGATGTGACTCACCATAGCTCAAGAAAGTCATGATTCCCTTCTGAATAGTTCAAGATCAAAATATAGGTTATCTAAACTCACTGCTGCCTAGCAGTCTTTTTTTGAGAAATATAATTCAAGCTGGGCACTGTGCCCATAATCCCAGTACTTGGGAGGCTGAGACAGGAGGAACCCAGGTTCGAGGCCAGCCTTAGCAACTTAGTGAGACCCTGTTTCAAAACAAAAAATAAATAAGGGCTGGGGGTGTAGCTCAGAGGTAGAATGACTTTGGGTTCAATCCACAATGCCACCAAAACCCAAACAAAACAAAAAAAAAAAGAAGAGAGAGATAATTCGCATGTTATAAAATTCAATTCACCTGTTTAACGTATATAAATCAGTGGCTCTTAATATATTCACAGAGTTGTTCAACAATCACCAATATGTAATTCGTGAACTTTTTCATTCCTGCAAAACAGAAACCTCATACCTGTTAGCAGTCACTCCTCATTCCCCACTTTCCCAATTTCCCAGCCCCTGGAAATCACGCATTTCTGTCTCTATGGATTTGCCTATTCAGGGCATTTCATGTAAAGGTTATCATGCAGTATGTGACCTTTCATGTCTGGCTTCTTTCACTGAGCATAATTTTTTGTTATTTATTTATTACTTTGGAACAAGGTCTCACTCTGTTGCCCAGGCTAGACCTGAACTCCTGGCTCAAGCGACCCTTCCACCTCCGCCTCCCAAGCAGCTGGGGCTACAGGTGCACGCCACTGTGCTCTGTGCGCAGTTAGCATAATGTTTTAGAGATTCTTCCATACTGTAGCATGTATTAGTACTTCATTAGTTTCTATGGCTGAATTATATTCCATTGTATAAATAGCTTATGTTCTGTTTATCCATTCAATGCCCATTCGTGGACATTTAAGTTGTTTCCACTTTTTCGCTACTGTGAATAATGCTGCTATGAACAGCATTAACAGTTAGAAGCTTTTGGGCAGACATATATTTTGTTTTCTCTCATGTATATACCAGGAATGAGGTTAATTGCTGGCTTATCTGGTAACTCTATAGTTACCAGAGACTCACTTGCCAGATAAGTTCTGGAGAACTTGGAAACTGTTTCCCAAAATGGCCATTCAATTTATATTCCCTCCAGCAATGCATAGAGTTCCAGTTTCTCCACACCCTCAGCAACATTTGTTATTTCTTATTATGTTTCTGTGTTTCTGATTAGGACCATTCTAATGTGATCTGTGTTTCCATAACAACTAATGATGTTGAGTGTTGTTATATGCATTTGGCCATTTGTATTTCTTAGGAGAAATATCTATTCAAATCCTCTGACTGCTGGGTATGGTGGCACACACCTTTAATCCTAGTATTTGAGAGGCTGAGACAGGAAAATCACAGGTTCGAGGCCAGCCTCAGTAACTTAAAGTCCTTCTTTAAAACAAAACAAAACAAAACAAAATAATTAAAAGGGCTGGGTGTGTAGTTCAGAGGTATAATGCCCCTGGGTTCAATTCCCAGTACCACCAAAAAAAAAAGACCCCCAAACAAAAAAACTTTGTCTTTTAATTGAGCTAATTTATCTTTTTTATTGTGGGTTGTCGGAGTTCTTTGTTGCTTGTGTGATTTACAAATGTTTTCTCCCATCCTGTGGGTTGTATTATCACTTTCCTGGTGGTATCTGTTATGGTCTAAATGTTGATGTCTCCCCCAAATTCATGTTAGAAACTTAATTCCCAATGGTATAGTATTAAGAGGTGGTGCTTTTAGGATGTGATTGCATCAAAGGGCTCCTCCCCTGTGAAATGGATCAGTGCCCTTATAAAAGAGGCCCAAGGGAGCTTGTTGGAAGTGAGGTTGCCACAGCCAGGGGCCATCGATGAGGAACAGGCCCTCACTAAATATCAGTCTGCTGGTGCCTCAATCCGGGACTTCTTGGCCTTCAAAACTGCGAGCAATAGGTCTGTGCTGTTTATATATTACCCGGCTTGTGGTATTTTGTTATAGGAGCCTGAACAGACTAAGAGGGTATCCTTTGAAGCAAAAAATGTCTTTAATTTGTAATAAGACCATTTCAATTTTTCCAGGTTCTCCCCACTCGCGGGTACCCAGTCTCTCCCTAGTGCCCTTATTCTATGAAGATGAAGAAGTTAGTTACTTTCTACTTTCTGAGAAAGTTGAAATTCTTTGCCATGAACTCTTCAGCTTCCTTTGTCTCAAGTTTACAAGGCAGCGTATTTTCACTTTCTCTCATCTCACCATGGTCCCTTTGAAATATGAAAATTTTACTTTTCCTTTTTAAAATGAACACTTGTATCTAGTCCCTTCCATCCCTTCTTGGACTTTAGTTCAGTGATCGGCCTTTCTCTTCCTCTTAACATCAATAATCTCTCCATTTCTACCATTCTTTCTTTTTCTGCCTTCACATCTCACCTGTCTGTTGCCCCTTTAAAGAACAAGGGGGGCTTGGCCAAATTTCATTTTTCCTTTAACCTACCAAGCTCTTTGATGCTTTCCTTTTATGGTTGAAAGAGCTGTTCGATTTCAACTGAATTATCGCAGTAACCCTCTTGGTGGACTCCACTTTCACTCATCTTACCCACTTTTCATCACATGAATATTCCCAGAGTGAAGTTCTTGTCACCTAATTCTCTTGCCCGAAAACTTTTGGCAACTTGCTTAATATGGAGTTATCTCTAGGACTCTCCAGCCTAGTCATCAAAGCCCTTTCTTTCTTTTTTTTTTTTTTTTTTTTTTTTTTTTTTT
>PVJS01023149.1:0-29875 GCA_004027185.1 Glis glis | reverse complement strand
TTTTTTTTTTTTTTTTTTTTTTTTTTTTTTTTTTTTTTTTACGGTACCGGGGATTGAACCCAGGGGTGTTCTACCTCTGCGCTACACCCCCAGCCCTATTTTTTTTATACTTTATTTTAAAACCGGGTCTCATGAAGTTGCAGAGGGCCTCACTAGGTAGAGAGAGAGAAAGAAACAGGAGAGAGAGATAGAGAGAGAGAGAGAGAGAAAGAGCTGAGGCTGGCTGCGAACCTGGATCCTCCGGTCTCCACCTCCCAAAGTACTGGGATTACAAGTGTGTGCCACCACGCCCGGCTCACATAGTACATCTTAAGATCAAAATTTAGAAATCCGTTTCTGAAAATTAGATGTCCTGGCAGAAAGTATATCATGAATCTATTTCCTAGTATTTTAAATGTGGAAATTTATTAAGCATCGCACATTAACTACAAACCTTTACCCAATTCCTTAAAACACACATATGTATTATTACAAACATACAATAAGCAAGCTATATTACTATGTAAACTAACATGTTAGATTTTTAAAAACTTTCAATATCACTTCCCAACCACCAATAAATATGGTCTCAAAGTGTTTTTTTGAAAATTCATATGGTTCTAATATTCTACCACTTGTGTTTGGAACATATCTCAAGACCTTTCCCACAATTAATTTTGTAAAAATGTTATCTTGAGTTTTAGGAATATTATAAATATTTTTATAAAACTACAAGTAGAAAAATAATTGTTTTAAAGATGTATCTGTCCTATGAAGTTTAGATATTAAACACCAAGATAAATTCTTCTCATGCTGGGAAATGTTTTGTGGAGTATATGTAAACATTACAAATGAATATATGCTGCTTAAAACAATAAAGTGAATGTTAGTGAATCTGTCATGAAGCTCTTTTCTATTTCACTTCTCCTTTTTACCCTGAAATAACCACTATTATGTGTAGTTTACTCTTATGCTTTTAGAACACTTTGTTAAAGAAGGCCTACTGTTGTCATCATGCAGCACTGTTTGAGAGACTTCAATGTTGAGATGTATTTGAGGCATATCACTTTTTCACTACAGTGCAAAGCTACACATTGTATGTTCATTTGGAAAGAGATATTTCCCATTCTTCTTTTGATCATCTTTAGTTTTTTTTATTCAGGATATTTATTATGAGTACATAAATATCCAGTTTTATCAGTGCTACTTATTGAAGAAATGATCTTTTCTCCTTTGTATATTCACAGCACCCTTGTCAAAAATCTATTGACCACATATGTGTGGATTCAGTTCTGAGTTCTCTGTTTTATTCCATTATTTGATATGTCTATTTTTACACCAGTATCATGTTGTTTTAATTACTATCACTTTAAGGTATAGTTTGAAATCAGATAATGTGATGTCACCAGCTATGTTCTTTTTGTTCATGACAGGCTTAGCTATGTGTGTGTGTGGTTCCCTAAAAATTTTAGCATTTTCTTTCTACAATTATAAAATAACATTAAATTTAGATAAGGATTTCATTCAATCTGTATATCACTTTGGGCAGTATGTGCAATTTAGCAATATTAAATATTCCAGTCCATGAATATGAGATACTGCCCATTTACTTATGTCTGTTTCAGTTTATTGCATGAGTGTTTTATACTTTTCAGTGCATAGGTCTTTTGCCTCCTTGGTTAAAAGTTATTCCTAAGTGGGTTTAGGTGGTGTTTTTTTGTTTGTTGGTAGCTATTATAAATGGAATTTTTTCTTTTTCAGAAAGAAAAAGAAGAAATGCCACTTATTTTTCATGTTGATTCTGTATACTGCATCTTTTAACAGTTCTAAAAGGTTGTGTGTGTGTGTGTGTGTGTGTGTGTAATCTTTAGGTTTCCTATATATGAGATTGTTTCATCAGCAAACAGCACCAGTTTCACTTCTTTCCTAAAACCCGCCAAGGAAATAGAAAAAGAAAAATCTAAACTCAGTGTTAGCAGAATGAAAGACATAATAAAGATACAGCAGAAATAGCTGGAATAGAGAATATAAAAGGTCAAAAAACTAGGTGTAAGTTTTTTGAAAAAATAAAACTTGCCAAAACTTGAGCTAGACTAACAAAGAAATAAGGAGATAAGACTCTTATCAGAAATGGAAGAGGAGACACTGCAACTGACACTTACAGAAACACATCAGATCATAAGAGATTATGAACAATTATGTGCCAAAAATTAGATAACTTAGAAGAAATGGGACAAATTTCTAGACAAGCACAACCTACCAAGACTGAATCAAAAAGTAAAAAAAAATATCCAAACAGGTGAATAATGAGTGAATAGATTGAATCAGTGTTAAAAAGTCTTCTATAAAGAAACAATGCAGGACATGATAGCGTCACTGCTGAACACTAGCAAACATTTAAAGAAGAGTCGATATTCTCCACAAATATTCCAAAACGTTGAAGAGGAAGGAGTGCTTCCAAATTCTTTTTACAAGGCTAGAATTACCTTAACACCAAAGCCAAACAAGGACATCACAAGAAGAGAAAACTATAAGCTTAAAACTCTAATGAATATAGATGTAAAAACCTTCAACAAAATACTAGCAAACAAATGAACACTTTAAAAGGATTATTCAGCATGATCAATGGGACTTATTCTTGGAATATGAGCATGTTTCAACATTTGCTGATCAATAAATTTTGTACACCATATTAACAAAATGAAGCACAAAAATCATATGATCCTCTGGTTAGATTTGGAAAATCACTTGACAAAATTCAACATCCTTCCAGGATAAAGATATTTAATAAATTAGATATAGAAGAAAGATACTTCAACACAATCAAGGTCATATACAATGTATATGACAATAACATTGTACTCAACAGTGAAAAATTGGAACCCTTTAAATTTGGAACAAAATGCCACTCACTACTTCTATTCAACATAGTATTGAAAATCCTTCTCTCTCTCATTTTCAAATGTCTATAAGATCTGTAGCTGTGTCTCTTCTTTCATTTCTGATATTATTTATGAATTTTTAAATTTTATCCTAAACCATATTAAATATTCATGTTCTTTCTAGTGTATACACCTGGGACTTCAAAGCAACAACAGTTTTTATTTTTTCTTTTTGCAATGGATTCCTTTGAAAGTCTGGTGAGGACTAAAGACAACTTGAAATACTGATATTTTTAAATTCTTAGTTAAAAACCCCACAAGATTATGAAAGCAAACGAATTCATAATATATTTATATCTCTGTTGACATAATAAAACAATGCTGTGTAATTATTAATTATAGGCTAAAAATTCAATAGTTTTGAATAATGATTAACATAAAAATAAGTTGAGATACCTGCAACAAAACCTAATATAAACATGGTAGTCTTTTTTTGGGGGGGGAGGTACTGGGGATTGAACCCAGGGGCATTCTACCTCTGGGATATACCCCCAGCCCTATTTTTTATTCTTTATTTTGAAACAGGGTCTCACTAAGTTGCAGAAGGCCTAAGTAACTGAGGCTGGCCATGAACCTGGATCCTCTCAAGTATTGGAATTACAAGTAAGTGCCACCATGCTCAGCTCATAGTAGTCATGTTTACTGGTGAAATATACTGGAAAAACTATTGCAATTTGTTCCCTACATGAAAAACTGAAAAAAATGCTAAATTTCATTTGGAGATTAACAAAAATAGATTCAAATTTCCCATGCCTGTCAAAGACCCCTTGATTTCTATCAATGGATACTCACAGGACTGAGTATCTCATGATAAGAATGCCTGAGTGCCGGGGACATTCTACCACTAAGCTACACCCCAGCCTTATTATTATTTTTTATTTTGAAACAGGGTCTCACCAAGTTGCTAAGGGTCTCTATAGGTTGCTGAAACTGGCTTCAAACCTGTGATCCTCCTGTCTCAGCCTCTCAAGTACTGGGATTAGAGGAGTGTGCCACCATGCCTGGCCCCAGTTCTTTTATTTTTTATATTTGAAACAAGGTCTCACTAAGTTGCTGAGGCTGGGCTCCAATCTGCGGTACTCCTGTCTCAGCCTCCCAAGTACTGGGATTATAGGCATGTGCCTATTTTTTTTTATTACTAACTTTATGTGGGGAGAGGCAGGCTAAAGACCATGTTTACTCACATTATCACATGCTAATTCAGAAAAGTTGGGTTAATCTCCCCAGAGACTGGAGTTAGAAAGACTAGCTAAGTATGGGGTAGAAGACTGGATGCAAGCTATGAGATATTTATGCATGGAAATGCTTACCAGTAAGTGTTCCTAATTTGGTATCTCCATTTGTATTTCTGTGTTACATACTCCATTCACCCCAAGAATGAATAAACCATGAAGGAATCCCCCAAATCAGCAAATGCTAACAATAGTACATTTGTGATTTTCTTGATGATGGTGAAATATAATGGTCCCTCCTTATCTACAGGGGATAAAATGCAAGACTGACAGTAGATGCCCAAACCTATTATATATACTATGTTTTCTCCTACATATATATATATATATATATATATACATATATAAATATATATATATGCCAAAGTTTAGTTTATAAATTAGGCACAGTAAGAGATTAAACAATACCAATAATAAAATGGAATAATTCTTATAATATACTGCAATAAAAGTTATGTAAATGTGGTCTTTCTCCTGAAAGAGTCAGACAAATATTAATATTTTTAAATAGCAGTTGACCACATGTAACTGAAACTATGGAAAGCAAAACTGCAGATAAGGGGGGACTACTGGAATCATGATCTGAAATATCATCCATCTCCTAGCTGAATAAAATGAGAAACAATTTGGAGAAGAAAAATTCTAGGTTGACTCAAAGTTTTATGCCATTGTGATTTAATTCAAGTTTTTTTCCCTCCCTGTGAAATTTTTATAATTAAGAAACAATTTCAAGTCCACTGTTTCTCTACTAAGTTCTATTAGATAATTTAAAAACCCATTTGCTGTTGTTTCAGGAAGTAAAAATCACAGACGCTTTGTGTGCTGATTAACGTCTAAGAAATCTATAAAGTTTAATTAGGAAAAAAATGAACAATAAAGTTTTATTCGCCCTGCTAAATTTTAGTGGCTAATGTACTGCTTTATTTTCCATAACTTTACTTCTTTGCAATCCTAAAATGGCTTGAAAATTCTCATCAGAGAAACATGTTTTTACTTCGCATATGTTGAATGGTGGAAAGTAAAATAAAAACATTATATTTGATGTTTGTATTCCTTTTATAATGCTTAGAATTTAAGTCATTGCTCTAAATATTTATTATTTTATTATGCTCAATATACATTTTTATTTACTTCTTTTTGTGTTTAGGTGTCATCTCCTAGAACAGATCTTGATGGGCAGAATCTAATTCATTTAAGGTCCTTCTATTAGCTTCCAGGGTAGTGAGTATGTATAAGCACAATGATTTGAAAACTGGGCAATTAATGTGAAGACTGAATACAATTCCTCCTCCATTAACCAGGACATAGGGGAATCCCAACACAGACATTTTAAAATTTCTATAGCTTTAATATATCTTATACTTTAAACTATTTGTCCCTTTCTTACATAATATTATCTTTCAAATTGTTAAGAAAAGTACCCTCTCCCCATATGATGGATGGGAAAGCTAAGATTTAAAGGAGTATATTAGAATTCTCCAGAGAATTGAAACCAATAAAAACTAAACCAGAAGAAATGAGAAAATGCCCCCCATGATCAAGGAGGCTGAGAAGTGCCACCATCTGCCATCTAGAGACCCAGGAAAGGGAGTGGTGTCATTCAGTCCAAGTCTTAAGGCCTGGGATTCAGGGCAACCAATGGTGTAATTCCCAGCCTAAAGTGCAGAGAAAATTAGATGCCCTAGCTCAAGCAGGCACACAGGAAGCAAAAGGGGGCAAACTCCTCACTTCTCTACCTTTTGTTGCATTCAGACCCTCGACACAGTGCAGTGGATAATGCCTGTTCAGACTGGGGAGGACTAATCTGCTGGACTGAGTACAGTGACTCAAATGATAATCTCACCTGGAAACCCCATCAGAGACACATCAAGATATAATGTTTAGTGCAGGCACCCCACAGCCAGTTAAATTGACACATAAAATCAACCATCGAATAAAGTCATCCACTCGCCTAGAAAATTAGCACAGAATTAGGAACAAGAGCACAGGATTCCTAGTTCCAAAATGATATTGCAGATTGTCTCTGTTACAACACATTTTTTTTTTTTTTTTGCAGAACTGGGGATTGAATCCAGGGGAATTCTACCTCCGAGGTACACTGCTACACCCCCAACCCAATTTTTTTATTCTTTATTTTGAAACAGGGTCTCACTGAGTTGTGGGGGGCCTCACTAAGTAGCTGAGACTGGCTGCAAACCTGCGATCCTCCTGTCTCAGCCTCCCAAGTACTGGGATTACAAGCATGAGCCACCACGCCCAGCTTACAACAGATTTCTGAAACACATTTTTTTCTAGAAACTTGCTGAAATACAAAAATATGTTACATCTCCTGTATGATTGGCAATGGGTTTGATTTTATAGTAGTTGTATTTCAAATTGTCTCAAGATTAAATATAATGTAATATCTTAATTGGTCATATTTAAGTATCTTACATCTTACAATATTGGCTTGTATTGAGAACACAATGGTAACAATTGAAACAGGGTGATCTTATCAGAGAGAAATTGCAGTGGAAACATTTACTTGCACTAGAAACTTAAAAATTCATTGTATATTCTCCCCAACTGGGCAATAAACAGAATTCTGTAAAAAGCAATAAAACCTCTCTTTGAGAGGGTCAGAAGTACCTGAGTACGTGGTTACTGAGTAGGTAGGGTAGTGAGGGGTGAATTCAACTTCCTAACTAGAAGAGTGGGCAATAAGAACAAAGAAGAAAAGAATGGAAATCATAAATATCACAATGTGTTTGGTGAACATTCACAATTTTTCCAATACCTGCCACCAAAAACACACTATGCCAAGCATCTTCATACATGTACCATTATGCCTGAGAGAAACTTTTTCAGAATTATTGCCCAGGAAAGACATTGATGGTTCATAGAGAATATATATATTTAAATGTATGGTAAGATCTCCTTATTTTATCTATGTTTACATTTTATGAGAGTTCTGAATGATACCAGATAACTTTCTTTTGCTCGGTATTATTGGATCACAGAATTTCTACCTCTTATCAGATTGTCATATTATTTCCAATTATCCTCAATTTCACAATAAAGCTCAATCTCAAAAAATTATAAATAATGATATAGGATTCAGCTCTAAAAGTTTTATGTATTTATACTCAGTGATAGCCAGGTCCTTGTAAGAATGTCCATTCACTATTTATGAAATTATGAATTGGTACATTTTTAATAGAATGACATCACACCATGAACGTCAATGATTTTCATACCCTGGGCATTTCTACTCTTATACATTAACTGAGGGAGATGGGAGGGGGGAAGAGGGAAATAGACTAATGCACAAGATGTGTACACACAAACTTATTAGAGTCAATCACTATGCTGAGCATGGAAAGGAGGGAAGGGGGAGGGAATAGGGTGGGATTTGAGGGAGGGCTACATGTGCAATGTGTGCATGCATGCTTCTGATACCCTGACACATCAAAATGTATAACTATGATGCACCAATAAATGTAATAAATAAAAAACTGGAAAAAAATAATTCAATAAGGAAGACAAAATGTCTATCTGAAATGATTGATGGTGGTGCAATTTATAATATTGAAAATATTAGGAAAAATCTAACTGTATGACAAAAAGTAAATTCATTGTGTATCAATACAAATAAAGTGATATCTAGTTAAAAGTGACTCCAAAAGTATGAAACAGACATGGAGCTAGGAACAAGTGTGTGTATAATAAAATATTGAACTCAGTGGACTGCATTACTACTGCATTAAGAACTAGTATTCACCAAATCCCCCAGCCATGTTTAGGGCAGTGCATTTTTAATTCTATTTATTTCCTCCTACCTACCACTCACCACTATGTCACACTTAGTAAACACTCTGGTCTCTTCTTTGTTTTTATGTATATAGCCTCTAACACTAAAAACATGTGAAACAAGCATGTTTTAAATTAAAGTGCTTGAAATTAGAGCACCACTTCTTTCCAAAATGGCCTGTCTGCCCAGGAGAAAATATGGCCACCTGGCACAGAGAAAGGTAAGTTTAACATGTTTAATATGTTTAATATGACTCTGGTATCCTATGGAGCAGTACATGAGCCCCAGCCTTGCAAAGAGACTCTGTATTTGCTGCTGCTTGGTTGGCTCAGAACATAGCTGTCACCACACTGCATAACTATCTCAGCAGCCCAGCTGAGGGCTTGCCTCCTTGCCTGACTTCACAGCCAGGGGCAGGGCAGGGCCAACATGATCATCTGGATGTGAGGTCAGAGCAGTGATTACTGAAGAACTGCCAAGTGGGTGAAAAGGCAAGTTATTTTAAAGCTTCCCTTTTCCCCTTCCTCTTCAAAATCACTTGAGCTGATCACAGCCCACACAGAATGACAGCTTTCTGTGTAGACAGCTTTCTGTTGATTTTAGGTGTTATCCCAGGAGCACACTATTGTCATCAGAGATTTCCCTCATTACTAAAAGGAGAAATATCAAGCCAGGGATGAGTTCTCAGCACTCAACAAGTCAATCAGGAAATCCCATGGAGAAAAGGATTTTCCTGCCCTTTGGTTGAAAGTAGATAATATCCTGAATTTCTGTCCATAAAAAAAGGAGGAACAGATTAAAAGAAAAAGGTTTCTGAAATGTAACATAATCTTCAGCATGGCACAGGGATTTGGGAAGGGGAGGAAGTCCAGTCTATAGGTGCCCCTGCAGAGAGTCAGATGCAAGCCCAGAGCTGGCCAGCACTCTTCCCAGCAGAACCCCGCTGTTTTTCTTGACCTCATTTTAATCTTTGACCCATTCTTTTTGTGAGTCGAAAGGATCCAGTAGAAATCAAAGACAATTTAAGAAGACTCTTGTTTTCTAGAATGAAAGTTTCATGAGGAAAGGGAATGAATTTGCTATGTTTACCTCAATATGCCAAGCACTTAAAAATAGTCTGCTATGTAGTAGGTTTTGTGTGTGTGTGGAACTGGCTATTGAATTCAGGGGTGTTCTACCTCTGAGCTAAAGCCCTAGCCCTTTTTATTTTGAAACAGGGTCTCACTAAGTTGCTGAAGGTCTTGCTAAGTTGCAGAAGCTTTCCTAAAGCCTGTTATCCTCCTGTCTCAGTCTCTCAAGTATTAGTGTGTCACTGCACCCTACAAAATAGGTTAATATCTGTTGAATGGATTTGTTTTTAGCTGCATCCACCCACAATTCTGTTTGAACCATTTTCCCTTAATAATGTATCAGCCAAGGCTTGAAGGAGGAGTGAACAGGAGGTGGAAACCCTATCCTGTCCTTCAACCACTTTGGGTGAACTGAGGTGAGGGATTGAGATAAAAAGGGAGAAAGAGAAATTGGCAAGTGGAAAGAAGAAAGAAATTGGAGATAATAATGCAAAGACAGGCAGCAACCTCCTTAGTAAGATTGTAGAAATAAACCCTGAAAAGATGAACCATCACATGCTCACTTCCACAGCTCATATTCTAAAATTGGAAAGAGATGAATCATTTCCTCCCCATCCTTAGGCATTTTATTCAGGAGGAAAAAAAAATAAACCACCTGGCCAGACTAATATTGGGGGTGGAGAGGTTGTGTCAGGGGGTGAGACAGGTCCATTCCCCACCTCAGGAATTCAGGATTGGTGGGGTCCTTGGCTTCCATGGCAGAAAAGAATTTCAGAATGTGCCAGACAGAGACAAAGACAAAGGTTTATTTAGGAAGTAGGGGATACACATTCAAGGGAGAATCAGCCATCTCAAAAGGGAGAGAGCAACTTTGAGGTCTTTACAGTCTTTTTACAGGAGACCCCATGAGGGGATGGGTAATGGCACATGGCAGGGATGGGGGTCCAGTTCCCCTTTTATTTAAACCTCAGGTTCCCGCCATTTCATTGGTGGGCGCTAGGTGATGCTTGGGGTTGACTTTCTTTTTTGGATCTTTTGTTTACCGAGCATCTCAGGAATTTTAGGTAGGAAGATAGGCCATTATGATTAGAAGTGTGGCCTATTAAGGTTTTTGCCTAAGAAAAAGCAGACCCTGTAGGGTGTAGAGAATGACATTTCCAGATTTTAAAACTATATTTTCCTCCTTCCTTTCCAGTTTGCTTCTTTTCTACCTATTTTTATTTTCCTATCCTACCTCATTTCTCCCCTCTGAGACTTGGATCCCTTAATCTTAAGGGTTGATGAAGGGCAAAAGTCCATCTTCTATAGCATCTTCCAATCTGACAAGGTATGATGGCCCTATCTAGCCAGGAATCAGAAGTCTCATCCTAACTGATCTAAAGGAGACTGAGAGAAACTGGCCTCAGTTACTGAGTTGGGTTCTTTACAGTCAGGTCAGAAGCTAACATCACTGAACATGAGAAACAGTAGGTGGTCTTTTCCTATGTGTGTGAAGTTTTTGTGCCATCATGCCAATCTTGCCATTAGAGCCACTGAGTTGACATATATAAGCCTCGTTATTTGGGCACCAAAGCCATTCATCTGCTTTTCTGTGGTATTGCAAGTGCAGTGGGTGTCTACATGAAAAGCTGACATGTTAGTGCATTGTACAATAACCCGGATAAATCTTTACCCTGGGCTGTCCACTGATTAGCATTTTAAACTGGAAGCCAGGTAGCCAGCCTATTTGGTTATATTGTACAAAACCTAAAACACAGCATACAATTTAGCATATCAACTACTATCCCCAACTTATTAGTACTAATAATTTGCTTACTATAAAGACTATATGCGACTGCTATTTGTCATTTGTTTTTATATATTTGGCAGAGCCATCTATAAACCAAGAGTCTTTTCTTTAGGTTTAAGATTATTATATCCCTTGTCCCACCTTATGGGAGACCCCATTAACTCTAAGTATCTTTAAAGTTCCTGGCTTAGCAAAGAAATTCCCATAATCAAAAGGAAAAAGCTCCACAAGAGTAGAGGGAAGCAAGATTCCTAGCTTATAGTACATAGGGGAACATAAACAGGTTTTAATTTTTATTTTTTTATGATACTAAACATAGATTGCAGAAGTTTTAATAACTTCATTAACCACTGTATATGATTAAGGTACAAATACAATGCACATTGCATAAATAGATCACTTATTGGTTAGCTTTCATGTATATAAAACCTATACAACTTTAACTTTATAAGCTTTTATAAAACATTTAGATGAAACTCAGATACATAGCATATTTAGCCGTGAGATGTATACACATCTATAGTCACAGATATATAGGGTGTCAAATAGAGCAACCCAAAGTTATAGCTGTTCAATCAGCTTGGGGTACAAAGTAATCATTAAACGGGTATAAAATACAGACATTTAAACCCTGATTCTGCTAAGGTACAGCTTGCTAAGTAATCATAGACAGTAAACACAAGAGATTATCTTGATAAAACATAATCTTTAAGCTAGTTCTCAGTAAATGTTAAGAGCAGAAAACCATATTGTTTTAAATGGAAAGAACATAGGAAATTATCTTAATGAAACATTTTTTTCTGGGCTAGTTTTTGTAAAGTTTTACCAGGAGCATATTAATATCTTGAGAAAACTTAATTGTTTTAAACAAAGAATCAGTGCATTAAATATGACTTTTAGAAAACCCTTTAAATAATTTCTTTTAATTTGAACCAGCTTTATTACACATACAATTTTTATAGGTTATCCTTTACAAATCATTTGCAACTTTCTTAAACCCTCTGCGGCTTGTTTAACATTCTGACTTTCATTCTCACCTTTCTTTTTCCCTATGGGATAACTCATTTAGAAAAATATTGTCATACAAAATCTTTTTCCATCTAAAAGCATTTCCCTCTTTCTAACTTTTTTTTAATTAGATTACCTCCTCATACCTATAAATATCTCCTTTTATATATTGGGTTCCCTTTTGTCTTAATTTTTTAACTTACACTCAATAAAATCCTTATAAAAATCTTTTAATTTAGGTAAATTAAATTTTCAGATAAGAAAAAATACTTTATATATCTAATAGTTGTTTTTCAAAACATAGCCGAAAATTCTTTAGCCTTATATATATAGAATCACATATTAATTAGAATTTTAACTTTTAGAATTTGTTTAGTAACTTATGTTAACATCAAAAAGAATGCAATCTTAAAATTCTCCTTACATATATAAAACACATTTAATAGACTCAAATACATTGTCTTTTGCTGATGTTAAGAAGCCAAGAATACTTTATATTTAGAAATTGATGTTTAACATTTTAACTTACTTATACACAATCTAGTTATTAAGATAAGACATTTATAAAAATTTTATCATGTATATTTACCCAGTTTACCCATTTAATGCCACAGTTAGCACTTTAAGTCATTATTATTATTATTATCATCATATTTTTTTTTTTGCAGTACTGGGGATTGAACCCAGGGGCATTCTACCTCCAAGCTACATCTCCAGCCCTTTTTTTTTCTTTTATTTTGAAATAGAGTCTCACTAAGTTGTGGAGGGCCACACTAAGTAGCTGAGGCTGGCCACATACCTGTGATCCTCCTGTCTCAGCCTCCCAGTACTGGGATTCAAGTATCCATCACCATGCCAGGCTAAGTCATTATTTTTAACAAGTAAAAAAATCCTAAAAACAATGAACATTCCATTTTAAACACCAAATAGGAACATACAATCCTAACTGGATAACCTTGAAAAAAAATCTGTTAATTTTTAATGACATTTCTTACTTTTATTTTACCAAACTTAAATTAACTTATTTGTTAAAGACTTAAGTCATGTGAACTAAACTGTATTTGGATCTATTTTTTGTTGTTGCTGTTGTTTTTTTTTTTAATTTGAGTGCTCTTTTGTCTATATAAGACAATTTTGGTACAATGTAGACAATAGACGGACAATACACTCATGGATATACACATACATAAAAATAGGCAGCAAACACATATCTTATAGCTTTAATTTACCAGGAATTGTATCCCCACAGAAAGGGGACAAGAGAGTTATAGATATTTATTAAACATAAAGCCAGGTTTAGAGTCCCCAAAACAAAATATAACTTATCACAGATGCCTATCATGTAACACAATGAGTAATAGATTATAGAATAGAGGACACAAACATGGAAGCCCATACGGCAGGGGATGTGTGGGGCAGGATCTACCAAACATAAATAACGCTGAAACAAAGAGTTCAGGGTGGTCACTTGTCACCATGAGGCTGATCTGCATCAACCATTGCCACATTATATTCCTGAGGGGTGAAAAAAACAAATATTTAGATCTCTGCCCATTTTTCTTCCCACTTACAGAACAAGCCTCCATTCTCTAATTTCTATTAGGGCCAAGCCAGGTAACAATAAAAAAAAATTAGTTTTCTCCTTTTTTTCTAAGTCCTTTGCCTGCCACTTATTTAATATGCACCGAAGGGGTAAGTTTTCAGGGATAGATACTGAATTACCCATGATCTTGTAATTTTGCATGCTTCAAGGGGATTTCTTGTGTTATTCTGAAAAGAAAAAAGAAAAGAATCTATCAGGATCAGACTTGGTGTCTGTCCCCACTATCATTCTACCTTTGGCCAGCGTCCCTGCCATGGAGCTATGCAACTTAATTTGCCTGCTGACTATTGGTAGTACAAACGTCCTTGTTCCCCGATACACAGTTCTCAGGGTGCTCTACTATCACCTGCTGGATCCTCCAAGACAGGTTGGAGTCCTTAGAAGAAGGAAGAGTTTCTTATGAGCCTCCTAGCCAACTCAGGATCCTCAGAAAAAAGTTTTGTTTTATGAAAAAAAAATCTACTATATCTATTGATCCCTTAGTTCCCAAGTAATTTAGGTGTACTTAAGAATTTACAACTTTATGATGACAATGATACACACCCTCAGTAGGGAGTCTTAAGAGGATCCCAGGGCATTCCTAGATGAAACAAAGTTAGGTAGTGACTGTCTAAAAGACAGCAATTGCTGGTCTGCAAAGGTGGAGAGGGGGAGCCATTTCTCTTTAAATGGTATCATTAGGTGTTTATCTCAATTAAGACAGAGTCACACTAAAAGGTGTATCTACTTAAAATAACAAGATTAAACTCACTTTTTTCCTAAATAAATCAACATATTTTAGTTAAGGGAAAGTTCCAAGAATGCTCCCTAGGTGACATTAACTGAACAGGACAGACTGATCTTGCTAGAGCATAATACATGAGGCATTTAACATTTACTTTTACAGAAGAGAGTGAAAACTTTGGCCTTTAAGATGTATCGGGTCTAAATATGTGGTTCTTAGTGAAGGTAGCTCCCTTGACTATTATATCAAGGTAGGTTTCCTTCAACATGTGTCTCAGAAGAACACCACAATTGACAAAATGTGGGGGTGCTCAAAAACGCTGTTTTTCATGTGCATTTTTCTGGACAAGCAATTTAAGTTAGCCTAAAGGTGGGCCCTATCTTTTGCGCTTTTAATGAACAAGCACTCATCTTCTAAGGGGAAGTGGGCTTTGGCCAGGAAAAGAGAAAGAGACAGAGAAAAATCTTCCTTTAAGTTTCATGGCTATCTGAGAATTAAAAGCAACATTTTTCCTTAAGTCTCAAAAGGGGATTGGGAGATGTCTCTTACATTTAAGCATGTTTTACACAATGAAACACCAACAGACAGCTAAGAAGCCTATGGGAAGGCCTGCAGCAGAGAAAGGGAGAAGAAAAGAAATAAGAGAATCCATTGAGCTCCCACGCGGCTTTTGAGTTCAAAGACTCTCACCAGGCCTCTAAGGATTCCAATGGCAATTCCTATTGCCATTGGAATCTGCATGGTGTGGGGAATTCTACCTGCCACCCATTAGCAGGGAGCCATGGCAAATAGGCAGACTGAGTTTATGTTCTTTTGGTCCATGAAAGTGAAGAACAGGAGTTAAATACATGCACATAAGTAAAAACATTTAAAGACAAGGAGAAGAAAACAAAAACATTTCAACAGACTTACCAAAGTTGATGTCTCTGAAAGTCTCATGTTCCAGCACCAGAAATGTCAGGGGGTGACAGGTCCATTCCTCACCTCAGGAACTTAGGAGTGGCGGGGTCCTTGGCTTCCATGGCAGAAAAGAATTTCAGCAAGAGTCAGAAACAAAGATAGAGGTTTATTTAGGAAAGCTCAAAGGAGAATCAGGCCATCTCAAGAGGGAGGGAGAGACTATGGGGTATTTACAGTCCTTTTTATAGGAGACCCCGTGATGGGGTGGGTAGGGGCGCATGGCAGGGATGAGGGTCCAGTCCCCTCTTTTTGAACCCTCAGGTTCCCGCCATTTCATTGGTGGGTGCTGGGCGATGCCTGGGCTTGATGTTTTTGGGAGGATCCTTTGTTTACCAAGCATCTCAGGAATTTCAGTTGGGAAGATAGGCCATGATTATAAATTATGGACCTATTGAGGACCTTTGCCTAAGAAAGGACAGGCTAAATAGGCCATTATGATTAAAAGTGTAGCCTATTAAATGCTTTTGCCTAAGAAAGAGCAGACCCTGTAGGGTGAAGATAATGACTGGTGTTTCTAGATTATAAATTTATACTTTTCCCTTTCACTTCCAGTTTGCTCTTTTCTACCTATTTTTATTTTTCTATCCTACCTCAGTTGGAGAAGGAGTAAAAGAAGAGCAGAAGAGAGTTTTTTCCATAAAAACACTGTTTTTACTCTCTTTGCTATCTTTACTCCTACACTCACCACCACATGTGTATACTCTTGATAACTTTACTCAAACACTATCATTATTCCTATTCTCACAACCACAGGTACATATTCTGGAAACAGATAACCTAAGCCCCATTTCTTGTGTTGCTATTCATGATGGTTTTGGTTTATCAGATTCTAAACACATTTCCACTTCAAGGGCTTAAAATCATTGCAGGTTCTGGTGATGTTAGTGAAATAATTTGAACATGTCTTCCTATTTTTGAACCCAAAGATGAGACACGCATTTTCTTTCTTTGCAGGCATTTTCTAAAAGAATTTCTATTATCTGATTCTTGCCACACATCTTTGTGCCAGATTTAATTAAATTATTGCATCAATGTTTTGTATCCCTGCCAAGAAACCCTAAGGCCAGTAGCAATATATTTAATAAATCAAAAGGATCAAATCAAATAAATAAATGATTTGGGTGGCAAAGGGCAAAAAAATTCCAGAGGAAACTGAAAAAGGTTCTTGGCTCAGCTGAAATTGGAAAGTGTATCATCAGCAGATTTCTGGTGGTTTTCAGGTAATGAGACAAGGTTTTTACATTGCACTAATTATGTCTGGAGTTAGAGAAACATAAAACAGAATAAAGAAAATGCAAAAAAAATTAGTGATGGGCAAGTTGACCTCAGCTATCACCCTGGAAAGCCTCATTTCTCATGACAAAATACAGAAAAGTATCTCTTTGTAGTAGAATTGTCAGAATAGGCAATTTAGGAAGTACTGTCCCTCTTTGTCTCCTACCCTCCCTTTTTCTTTTTGCCATGGTTTCTTTCTGCCTCGGGGGAAAGGTAGTTTGTTTTCATGGGCAAAGGTGGTTTGCTGGCTTTTTGACTCTTCTAAATGCATTTGTGTGTCCTTGAGACAATTTTTAAATTGTCCCCCTGATGTAGGATAGAAGAAATAAGTAGGTAAAAAGGAGATAGACAGGAAAGAAAAGTAAAATATATCTTTAATATAAGAACCTGGAGCTGAACCTGGAGCTAAAGTGCTTCAGCCTTTACTTCCCAGTTCTCTTTCTCAGGCCTGTCTCTCCAGAATTTCTGGGAAATCTATAGTTCCTAGAGTTTACTGGAAAAGACTATAATTGCCCTGGGCATTGTTAATAAGACAGATACACTATCTTGAGAAACCTATAATTTTAGGACACTTTCCAGTTAATCAGATAATGAAGACCTCAGATCAGCCTGAGGACCCTAATGATAAGCAGACCACCATAAACTGACTAAGATCATCCTCCCTAAGGCTGACCAGACTACCAGACTCCAGAAACTGCCTCAGGGACTACCAGACTGAGATCATCCTCACCTACCTCCTCTAGCCCATCCCTCACAAAAGTCAGCTATAACAAAAGAGCCCTGCACTTCCCAAAAGGTCTCTCTCCCTCTTGAGATAGCCCACATTTTCTCTTTAATGTGCATTTCCTATGTTCTTAAATAAACCTCTATCTATGTTTCTGACGTGTGCTGAAATTCTTTTCCATCATGTTAGCCAAGGATCCCACTGATGCTGAGTTCCTGGGTTGAGGAATGGAGTCATCACCCCAACTCCCCATTTAGTGTAATATACACACAAGCACACAACATTGTTTAGGAACTACAAACACTCATTCTGTTGCAGGAGCCTCAATTTACCCCCTGAGCCCAAGACAAAAGATATCCAGAGGCCAGAATATGAAGCAAGTTTCTTTTATTTCGCCAGCAAATGACCCGATTGACCAATGCCATGAGCCTGAGTACTCAAACAAAGGATTTACCCGACTTTTATACCCTTGGTCCCCCCACTCTGGAGAGGGGAGGAGTATGCATGATATTTCTTTTTTTTGTTGTTGTTTTTTTTTAATTTTTAATTTTTTTTAACTTTTTATGTTCATTTATTGGTGCATTATAAATTATAATTATACATTTTGATATATGTCAGGGTATGAACATCATACATGCACACATTTCACATTTAGCCCTCCCTCATGATATTTATAACCCTTAGCAGAGCAAGATACAAGAAGTAGGAAAGCAGTCAAGTTACATACCATCTCCCAGCTCTCTCCAGTCCTTTAACTGGCCCTCTCTTGTTTACATTAGGAAGAGCCCCTGGTGAAGTGCCTGCTTGCTGCTCAGGCAACTGGGGGGAAGGGGTTTGGGGAATTTTTACTTCTTCTTAAGTCTAAATTCCTAATAATATTTCTAAGGCTCTGAGTCTCCTACTTCAATTCTAACATTTTTTTCCATGTGTATTTGTTAACCGTCCAGTGTGGATATGCATTTGCAAGAATAAAGCAACAGCAGCACACAGTTCCATTTATTGCTTCTCAAGTGTTGCCTGGTTTAAAAAAGTTTTACCATCTGTTCTGGCTTAATCCATAGCTGATTTAAGGGGGCAAACTTTCACTTTTGCTTCTGTTACTGTTATGGTATTCTAGAAATAGGGAGGAGATGAGAAGGTGAAATAAAAAAATAACTATACAAATTCTAAAAGAATAGAAGATGAGAACTTTTCTTTGACAACTAGTGACATTAGTATTTATTACTTGGAAAAAGAAGCTGACATAGACTCACAGAAATAGCAGTAAATCGATCAGTCAAATATTTATCAACTGCTGATTTTCAACACTGAACTAGTCTCCATGTGGCTGAAAAAAGAGGCGTAAAATTGATTTGTGTCTTCAGGGAATTCACATGGTAGTTAGGATAGTGAGATATACATAAATGGAATAAATAGGAAAAAATAATGTCTAACTTCGAAGCAAAGGCATCCAAACACCAACCATAAGTGGGGCTAAGAAAGAGGAAAAGTAACGATTCACTACTGTCACCGTTAAATGCTTATTACTGTACTATAACTTCACTAATATTGTTTTAAGGTGTTTGGGGAATATATATATTATTGATGAGGTAGAATAGAAGAGATAAAAATTTTAGGTAGAAAAGAGACAATGGGAAGGAAAATATAGTTTTAAAATCTGGAAAGTTGGTGACCTCTAACTTCATCCAATAGGGTGTGTTCTGTCTTAGGCAGAAGCCTCAATGAGCCCACACCCTTAATCACAATGGCCCCTCTCCCCACCTGAGATCCCTGAGGTGCTTAGTGTAAACAAAGGTCCATGAGGAGGACAAGGTCAGACACCAGCCAGCCACCACCCATCGGTTGCCAGGGAATCTGAAGATTAAGAGGAAGTCCAGACCTTCACTGTGTGACCCCACCTACTCCCTCATGGGTTCTATAAAAGAACCAAGAAAAGTGCAAAGGCTCTCTTGTTTGCCCTGATGGATGGACATGCGCAGACTCGCTCTCCCCCTCTTGGAATGGCCCACGTCTCCCCTGAACCTGTATCCCCTCCTTTCTTGAATTAAACCTTTGCCTTTAAACTTTTAAATTCTTTTCATCATGGAAGCCAAGAATCCACAGAATTCTTGTCTCTTCCCCTGACAAATATAATATTATATTTCTATGATTTCTCTAAATAAAAGAGGAAGCCCATGTTTCTAATAGGCATATCTTTTGTGATCTATCTCAACCCTTGACGTCCATAAAACATCTATACAGCTTTCATAAATTAATACATGGTAGATTAATTAGCAAATTATCTGGTTAGAAAATTAACATTCCAGGACCCTACCCAAGACCCTGAGCATTAGTCTTAGAGTTCACCACGTGATATTAATGAACTGCCAGGATCCCTGTGAGAAAGCTTATTGTTTGAGTTATTCCTTTTTCCCTGTAACTTTTGAAGTAGTTTTTACTTTTATGGGTTTACTGAAACAAAATAAAACAATCCCAGGCATTTGTCAATTAGCAAGGAAAGATTTTTCACTTTTAACTTTTAGTTCAATCAACCACTCCTCACCTCAGAGCCTCTCTTGGTGTCTTGATGATACCATGCTCCCCTGGCATTCCTCAAACCTACATGACTGCTACTTCTTTGCAAGTCTTTCACCCATGACATATAAATATTTGTGGTCCATAGAGTTAATTCCTGTAAAGACTGTGTTAGTCAGCTCTCCGTCAGTGTGACAAAATCCCTGACAAACAACTTAAAAGAAGAAAGGCTTATTTTGACTCACAGTTTTGGAGGTTTCAGTCTGCTGTTGCTTGGCCCTGTAGCAGTATCATACACCATGGAGGCAGCATGCTGTAGAGCAAAACTGTTCACCTTATGGTGGCTGGGAAGCAGAGAGAGAGAGACCAGGCCTAGGGTCCTGATATACCTCCCAAGGACACGCCCCAATGACCTTACTTCCTTCTACTAGCCCCCCCCCTTAAAGGTTCCACAACCTTCCAAAACACATGGGATTTTGAGGATGTTCTAGATCCAAACTATAGGAGACTCTGCTTTTCTCTGTAACTTGGGTAATGACATCTATTCCTTTGGCTTTAGATATCTCAGGGATGGTGGTAACTCCTAGATTTAAATTTCTACCTTAGGTCTTTTAGCTAAAACAGATGCAGCCAATTTTCTGTCTGATACTTCTACTTGGCTATTCCTGTCTCAAGTTCAACTATGACTTTTGGAGATTCTTGCTAAAAAGTGTTTCTCCTAGAATTTTTCCCCTTCAAAGCAACTGGTCTTACCATTTTCTTTGTTCACTTTTGGTTTGTTCTTTTTCTCACCACCTTTCACATCAAATCCATCTACATTTTACTTCCAAAATGTGTCTTGAATTCATTCCTTTCTTCCCATCTCCACTGACTTCACCCCATCTTCTTCTACCCAAACCTCTCATCTTAAGTTAATTAATTTTTTTGTTGTTGTTGTTAAATTTAGAATAGAAAAAAAAACACTTAATATGTCCTGCAATACTTTGCATACTCTGGCCCTCCATTGGCTTTTTAACCCTATTTCACATTACTCCCCCACCCCAGCTACTCCCTAATCATCTCCCCACACTTCCACTTCTTAGACATTGCCAATCTGTTTCTGGATTTCAGAGCTTCACCTGTTTCTTCAGGTTGAATTACCAGCACATAGCTATTTGCAGGCTGAACATGATCATCTAATTCACTATAAGTTTAAATGTTTCTTCCAAAGAAGGTAATGATTGAATACCTTGAATACCCTAGGTAAGGCAATCAGTCTCTCTCTCTCTCTCTCTCTCTCTCTCTCTCATTCTCTCGCTCTGCTGTTAGTGGGTAGAGGACTGATGGGAAGAATGGTCATGTGTTCATCTGTAAACAAATAAATTCACTTGTATCCACCATCTAGTTAATAAAAAAGAACATTCAATTTCCTTTGTAGTCTCCTATATGATCTTTGCCACTTCCGCATTCTTGCTTCTTCCTCCTCAAATACACACTAACATCAATATAACTCAAAATTATATCATTAGGTAATTTAAGCAAACACATCTTTGCATTTCTAGATGAATGCTAAATTGTTTTTCTTTCTTTCTTTTTTTTTTTTTTTGGTACTGGGGATTGAACCCAGAGGCATTCTACCTTCAAGCTACACCCTCAGCCCAATTTTATTTCTTATTTTGAAAAAAAATTTATTTTTTGCTACTTGCTGAGTCTTACTACTTGCCGAGGCTTACTTGAACCTGCGATTCTCCTGTCTCAGCCTCCCAAGTACTGGGATTACAAACGTGCACCACCACGCCTGGCTTGTTTTTCAAATATTTATTCCAACTTACATCCCTACCTGAAGTGCTCCAGTCCTCGTCAGTCCTTGATGTTGTCAAATTGCTCACATTTTGCCATCCCATAGGTGTGACAGTGCGTCTTGACATAGTCTTAGGTCTATTTCCTCCATTATTAACGAGGTTATGTATTTTTTCATATGCTTTACATTCCATTGTTTGTAATAGAAGATTTTTTTTATTGATTTTAGAAGTTTAAATATTTATGTGAATCAATTCCTTATCAATTATGTGTGTTGCAAGTTTCTTCCCCTAATCTATGGTCTATCCTTTCAGGCTTTATTTTTTAAAAAATTTATGAAAAAAAGGTATTATAATTTAGTGTTCATCAATTTTTTATTTATAATGTGTGATCTTGAATCCCCTTTAAAATAAAGCCTTAATAAGTAGTTACAAAAATATTCTACTCTATTCTCTTAAATGTTTTACTCTTTTCGCTTTCACATTTGGATTATTTAGTGAACGTGGAATCAGGTTTTTATGTCATTTTGTTTGATTTGTTTTGTTTTTGAGATGTGGTGTTTCCAACTTGCTCAGGCTGGCCTTGAACTCCCAATGAATTCTTTCATCTCAGCTTCCCAAGTAGCTGGGATTACAGAAGTGTGCCATACATCCTGCTAGTAATTGGTTTTTTATATAGGATAGGAGCTAAAAATCCAGTTTTACTATTTTTCCATGTGAATAACCAATTGTCCAAGAATAAATTCTTTCCTTTTAACTCTGATCCCAAATGTTATTTTTCTCATACATTTTGTTTCCAAACATCTGTGGGTTTGTTTATTTTATTCCATTGCTCTGTTTATCTATGCCTACAATTCCATGTGTTGCTTTATGACGTTTTAATACTTGGTAGAAAATGTCAGCCTATCTTGCTTCCTCTTCAGGAGACTCTAGGCTAAATTCGAGCCTCTGCTCTTCCATAATTATTTTAGATTCAGCTTATGGAGATCAACAACAGCTGCTACTTTTGGAACTTAGGTTGAGATTGCATTTAATTTGTAGTTCAACTAGGTCAGAATTGTTTTATGATATTGAATTATTTGTGATATTGAGTTCCAGTCCATTAACATTATATAGCTCTTATTTTGTATAGTTTCATTATAATATTGTTCAAAATGTTTTCTAATTTTCCCCATAAAAGTCTTGCATGTCTGATGTTAGATTTATTTTAGTTTACATTTTGAAGTTATTTAAATAGTACTTTAATGACTTTTTCCTGTCTTTATTATTGGATTGAAATGCAAATGAATTCTTTGTGTTGATTTTTACATCCAATGCTACTAAACTAGTAGTTAAAATAATTATTGTCTGAAAATAATGCTAATGTCTTTACCAATCATTATATAGCATTTTTCTTTTTCTTACCTTATCATGATGGCTAGATTATTGATTGGAAATTAATGATAGAAAGTACTCTTGTTTTGTTCCAGGTTTTAAAGAAAATGCTTTCAACATAAAACAATCAATTGTGATGTGTTTTTAGGTAGGTCATTGTTAGAAAATATCCTTTATTAATAGATGATTAATAGGTTCTTAATTTTCATTATGTGTATATTGAATAATACTCATCTTTTTTTCCTTTAGTGTTAATGGGATGACTTACAAAATACAGATTTTTAAATGTTAATTCCATCTTGAATTCCTGAAATAAATTCATCTTATTCTGTTATTATTATAATATATTTGAAATTAACCCACTGAACATTTAAGATTTTTACACTTGTCTTCATGGTGATATTGGGCTTTGGTTTTCTATGAACACTGTACTTGTTAGGTATCAAGGATTTTTTGGCTGCCTAAAATAAGTTATAAAGTGTTTCCATTTGTCTGTACTCTTAAATAGCTTATATAGGATCGTAGTTATTTGTTCTTTGAATAGTTGATATCCCTTATCAAATAAATGGGGCCACTATTTTCTACCTATTTATTCAACACTTTTAATTTGCATTAGTTCATATCTTTTCCTTGGAACAGTTTTGGTAAGTTATATTTTTTCTGGAAATGTTTGTTAATAAATTTTATTTTGACTTGGGCAAAATGGCAAAGCTATTAATATCTTTAAAATATAATCCAGTCCCTATTTTATACTAAAGCCTCATTTTGCAAACTGCTCCTTCCTGTCCTGGAACCCTTCTTTTCTCTGCTCCAGCCACACTGATTTCCATTTGGTTCCTCAGGTACCAGGCTTCTCTTTTTGTTTTTATTTTTATTTATATTTATTTATTTATTTATTTATTTATTTATTTTTGCAGTACCAGGGATTGAACCCAGGGGTGTTCTACCTCCGCGCTATACCCCCAGCCCTATTTTTTTATACTTTATTTTGAAACCGGGTCTCACGAAGTTGCGGAGGGCCTCACTAGGTAGAGAGAGAGAGAGAGACAGGAAGGGAGAGAGAGAAAGAAAGAGCAAGCGAGAGAGCGAGAGAGAGAGAGAGAGAGAAAGAGAGAGCTGAGGCTGGCCGCGAACCCAGATCCTCCGGTCTCCGCCTCCCAAAGTACTGGGATTACAAGCGTGCGCCACCAAGCCCGGCGGCCAGGCTTCTCTTGACACAGGGCTTTAGCTTGCAATAAGCTTCCATCTTCATGAGTTAACGTAACTGATAAGTTAACTGATTGTACTTCAGGGTAAATTCTTTTTACCTGGTACTCATATTTCTTTTGTAACACAAATAATTAATGATGCATATGTGTATGTGTGTGTGTGTGTGTGTGTGTATGTATATATGTATATATACGTATATATGTATACGTATATATACATATATTCATATATATGTATATATTTCCCCCAGCACTTTTTATTTTTTGTTTTGAAATTGGGTCTTGCTAGGTTGCTGAGAGTCTTGCCAAGTTACTGAGGCTGGTCCCAAACCTGTGATCCTCCTGTCTCAGCCTCCTAAGTACTAGGATTACAGGCATGCACCACCACACCCAGACATTAATAATATCTTGAACATTAATATTGAAGTATGATGAGAGTATTGTGATGGGCATAAAGAAGAAAATATGATACTGTGCAGAAGAATGGATATGAAGTTATAGGATGGGTAGTAAATTGGCACAGAGCCAAGGTGTTGATATTCCAGTTACTTACATTAGCTATGAAAAGTTTCATCTTAATTAAAGTAGATCTCTAGCCGGGAGTGGTGGCGCACGCTTGTAATCCCAGTACTTTGGGAGGCGGAGACCGGAGGATACGGGTTCGCGGCCAGCCTCAGCTCTCACTCTGTCTCTCTCTGTCTCTGTCTCTGTCTCTCTCCTTAGTGAGGCCCTCCGCAACCTCGTGAAACCCGGTTTCAAAATAAAGCATAAAAAATAGGGCCGGGGGTGTAGCACGGAGGTAGAATGCCTCTGCGTTCAATCCCTGGTACCGCAAAAAAAAAATAAAAAATAAAAAATAAAAAAATAAAAAAATAAAGTAGATCTCATGGACAAGTCTTGAAAGGCAACACTTTAACTTAATACTCTGGACCTAAAGCTCACCAATAAGAGACGATGAGGAGCGGGTGTAGTGATGGACAGGACAGAACCCTTGTGAAATTTATAATACAGATGGAAGGGAACCTTCAGGATAGGTCTGCTAAATGCTGTGGACTTTGGGAGGAAAACTTAAAAAAAATAGAGAAGCTGAGAGTTGGTGACGTGCACCTGTAGTCTCAGCTATTCTGGTGATTGAGGCAGGATGATGGTTTGAGTCCAGGAGTTGGGGGCCAGCCTGGGAAAGACCTTGGTTTTTAATTAATTAATTGATGATTAATTCAAAAAAAAATTTTTAATGGTTTTTTTTTGAGGTACCGGGGATTGAACGCAGGGGCGTTCTACCTCCGCGCTACGCCCCCGGCCCTATTTTTATACTTTATTTTGAGACTGGGTCTCACGAAGTTGCGGAGGGCCTCACTAAGTAGAGAGAGAGAAAGAGAGAGAGAGAGACAGAGAGAGAGAGAGAGAGAGCGCATGCGCAAGCTGAGGCTGGCCGCGAACCCGGATCCTCCGGTCTCTGCCTTCCAAAGTACTGGGATTACAAGCGTGCGCCACCACGCCCGGCCTAATTCAAATTTAAATACAGAAAAAATGTGTGTAATTTAGTAAGCAGATGATCTGGAGTAAGTATGGCTAAAGACAAATGAGAAGCTCTAAAAACAGAATAGAAACTCTAAAAAATGAAAATTTAGAAACTAAGATGCAAGAGGAAAGAAATAAGAAGACAGTGAAGGTAACTGTTGTGGCTGGGTTCAGAGCTTTCTAATAGCTCACATCTTAAAACTGCCTCTCCCAGTTATGGCTTCCCTTTCTCTTCCTTCTGCAGGCAGGAAAAGGGGGTGAGGGAGTCAGGAAGAGGTAAGAGAATGGCTTCTACTAAAGTAATGGAAGTATCTTCATAACACAACTCAAAGCCAATAAGAAGCTAGGAATTCTTCTGCATAATTTGATCCGACATTAAGTGATTAGGTTAGGTACCTCGTGAGGGTTGCTGATGGGAGAATAATATGTGTAGTGAAAAGTTGGATTCTTTTTCATATGTGGGAACAACAAAAAATAGAAAATGAGAGACATCAGACTGTATCCAGAGTATAAGACCACATGCACTCCCTTGCTCCATATTCTGAAAAATTCCCCTGCAGAAGTCCAGAATGGCCATGCCTTAAATTCCATACCTACCAGGGATCATGAAGATTTCTAAGCCACAGGAGAGGCAAAAACAGAGTTTAACTAATTGAAAGAGAAACAAGAAGGGTAGAGAATAGAAGGCATCTGTGTAGAATATTTTCCACCATCCAAAGGAAATTCCCACAGGTACAGGCTGAGCCTCTGTAGCTGAGATCTACATCATATGCAGTGCATCTGGATAAGCCATCAATGCCTCAGGCATTACTTCCTCCACCTCATCTCCTGACTCTATCAAATCCAAATTTATCACTGGGCACAAGGAGTAAAAAAATATTTAAACTTTCTAGAGGTTCATTCTCTATCCTTTTACCATGCCCACCCCCTCCTATCCATGGGCAGGCCTCTGAGACAACATCACAGTAAACAGCAGGTGAACCTTCTCGTAAGTCCTCCAGGACTATCTTCTCCCTCCACAGAAGAAAGCCACAACATACCCAGCAGTCCTGGGTTATGCTTGAGGAGGCTGTCTTGAGTTTTGGACTTAAGCTGGTATATATGACAGACACTGGGGTAAAATTTCCTACTAACACTGAGAAAAGGATACCAGTTCCTAGACCATTGCACTTATGGTAGAAAATGTTTATAAGATGGCCAGAAAGTAGCTACAGTCTTCCTAATGAAATCATCCCAGAGCCACAGGGAAAATAGGAAGACAGTTCTGAGCATCAAGTCACCTCATTTTGGAGAATGTGGCATCCAGCTCAAAACTTATTTCACCGGAGAATTGAATGTGTTCAGTGTAAGTAAAAGATCTGTGGTATATGCGTAAGAAGCTATAGCAGATGCTACCCATGACCACCCGTGTGACCTAGTGCTCACCATTTTGGAGTACAAGCACACAGTGGCTTCCAGCTGCAAACACTGGACATTGGGCTTGAGGGCTGTCTCTGAACCTTAGAGCCTTTTCAGCCAGGTTGCCAAGCCACACAAAATACCTTATCACTCTTGCCTTCTTGTCTGCTAGCTAGTCCTTTACCAAAGACTCATAGGAATTGATGGATATACATCCCAGTTTCCATGGTCCTCAGGTGGAACGATTCTGAAGCATCTTCTACCATTTCCTATGGTTCCCAGGGAGTGTTGTCCATAGCTGCAACCTATTAGTAAATCAACCTTAATTGGCTTCTTCAACTTCAAGAACTCACTTCCTCTGCTCTTCTTCCACTGCTCCCTGAATTCATCCCTGTGGAGAGCTTTTTGATATTGAAAAAGCTTATTGGATGGTGGAAGGAAAAGTCAGTCATGGTGTATGTTAGCTTTCTGTCACTATGACAAAATGTCTGAGAAAATCAACTTAATAAAATAAAAGGTTTATTTTGACTCACAGTTTCAGAAGTTTCAGTCCATGGTTGCTTGACCTTGTTGCTTTGGGCCTGTGGTGGCACGGTACATTGTGATGGGAGTGTGTGGCTGTGGAAGCTGCTCACCTCATAGCAGCCCGGAAGCAAAAGAAAGAAAAGGAGCCTGAGTCCCAGTACCTCCTCCAAGAACATTTCCCCAGTGACCCAACTTGTTTCCACTGGGCTCCACCTCCTAAAGGTTCCCCCACCTCCCGATAGCACCATGGGCTAGCTATGAAGCTTCAACATGTGGGCCTTCCAGAGACATTCACGATTCAAACTATATCATGGTGGCCTTCCAAAAATGATACAAAAGAACAGAGTGCATATTGGATCTTCTGAAATTGGCTAAGCAGACCAGGAAATCACACACTTAGGCCTAAGCCTCTTGAAATCACACTCCAAGGAATAGAGCACCAGTGAGAACTGATGTTCAAAGTAGACAAAAAGGGACTGATTTCCAGATCACCTCTTCAAAGCTCTGCCTGTCCACTTCAAGGCCAGAACATGGAGGTTATACTCGTTACTTTTGACATTCTTTGAAGCAAGATGTGACACTCAAAGAATACAGAAGGTATTACTCTCCCCTGATTTCAAAAGAAATACTCAAAGGATATCTTAAATTCCATAGTAATGAGCTTAAAATAGAATTCAAAATCAAATTAAAGAATAGATGCCTTTATAGCGTGGGTGTGGCAGTGCACACCTGTAATCCCAGTACTTGTGAGGCTGAAACAGGAAGATCGCAGTTTTGAGGAAGCCTCAGCAACTTGATGAGATCCTGTTTCAAAATTTAAGAAATCTAGGTCTGAGGGTGTATCTCAGAGGTAGAATGCCTCTGAGTTCAATCACCAGTACCACATACACACACAGAAAGAAAGGTAATGTTTTATGACTATATAATAAAAGAAGTGGTAATCATTAATGAGCAGCATTACAAATTAAGATAATTTTGTTTCTGAATAGCAGATTAGGAGCAATTTATTGTATATTCTTATTTCAAGGCAAATGGGTTTCTTAGGATCTCCTGGTAAATGAGATGGATACACTGAGTGCATCCCCACTCAAAGATTTTTCTAGCTAGTTGATATGTACAATGTGTATCAGTCTTGGTATTGGCGATGTTATGGTCAGGATGTTTGTTTGTTTGGGGGGTGCTATTTTGCGAATTGTTTAACAGCATCCCTGGTCTTCACTCAGTAGATACTAAAGTTCTTCCCATCCAAAACATAACAACCAAAATTCTGTCCAGACATCACCAAATGTTCCCTGCCCCCTCCGGGGAGCAAAAGCACTGTATAGAGGGAGGTCTCTTGGGGCATCCTTCAGATATCTTTCCTAGGGGATGTATTTTCATCTGAATGTACATAACATCTGATAATAATGAATATTAGAACATCACGTGGAAGAACCAAGATATACATTTATCTCAATTGGTCAGTTCAAATTCAATACAATAAAATTTCTCATGGCTAGATGTAAATATCTACATTTAAATTCAAATAAAAAAATTCCATAGGCACAAGTAAAAGGAATCTTGTCTTGGGGGAAAAAATCTGATGATTTTCGTTGGTTCAATTTTGGTTGATTGACTATAATTGAAACAATTATATGTGCTTTTAAAAGTAATGGAATCTTAGTTGTCATTATGAGAGAGGAAAGTATTCATATAAGGAAGGTAAAAACCCCACTGTCATCTGGCTGATCATCAAGCATTGTGGTTATTTTCATATCACATTTTGAGAAGAATGGAGATTCAGAAGTTTATTCAGATTATGAGAAATCTAGAATCCAAATAGCTTGAGTTATGGCCAAGGGAAACCAGAATGTTAACATTGGAGAAGAGAAAACCCAGGCAGGGCTGGGGAAGGCTAATGGTATTGGAAAGGTGTCACATGGAAGAGAGGGTATATTCTGTTTTGCACAAAGAGAATTAGAACTAATGAGTGGAAGTTATAGGACCACAATTATTCTACAACAAGAAGGAAAGAAGCTACCCTTCTAGCCACAGCTGGACAATGCTTTGTCTGAGACATTGTAAAAGTGTTATCTCTATTTGGAGAAACAATAACTTGAACCTCCAAGTATTCTTAATTTTATTTATTATTTATTTATTTTATTATTTTTTGTGGTACTGAGGATTGAACTCAGGGGCATTCTACCTCTGAGCTACACCCCTAGCCTGATTTTATTTTTTATTTTGAAACAGGGTCTTGCTAAGTTGCAGAGGGCCTCACGAGGTTGCTGAGGCTGATTGGGAACCTGTGATCCTCCTGTCTCAGCTTCCCAAGTACTGGGATTACAAGCGTGTGCCACCACGCCTGGCTAATATTCTTAATTTTAAATCTACGATTTTATGCTAGTTCTACTTTTTTTTTTTTGCGGTACCGGGGATTGAACCCAGGGGCGTTCTACCTCCACGCTATGCCCCCGGCCCT
>PVJS01023148.1:0-29875 GCA_004027185.1 Glis glis | reverse complement strand
GAGGGGGAGAGAGAGAGAGAGAGAGAGAACGCTGAAGCTGGCCGCGAGCCCAGATTCTCCAGTCTCTGCCTCCCAAAGTACTGGGATTACAAGTGTGCGCCACCACACCTGGCTCTGCTTCAAATTTTAAAAATAAAATAGGGTTGGGGGTGTAGCTCAGAGGTAGAATGCCCCTGGGTTCAATCCCCAATACCACACACACAAAAAGAGCTTGTTAATGGTATACAGAAAGAATAAAGCGAGATGCAGCAGAATAAGCCTGAACCTATTATTATTTCCTAAGCAATAGGGGTTCTATTTATGAAGTTGTTGCCTGTGCCTACATGTGGAAGTATTATCCCTATGTTTTCTTCTAGCAGTTGCAAAGTCTCTTGTCACATACTTAAAGTCTTTGATCCACTTTGAATTGACTTTTGTGCAGGGTGACAGATAATTCTTTTATATATGAATATCCAGTTTTCCCAGCACCATTTACTAAAAAGACACTCTTTTCTCCAGTGTGTGATTTTGATACCTCTATCAAGAATCAAATGACTGTAGCTGTATGCATTTGTTTCTGTCTTCTATTCCACTGGTCTCCGTGTATGTTTTTATGCCAATACCATGCTGTTTCTGTTCCTATGGCTCTGTAGTATACTCTGAAATGGGATATTTGTGATGACTCAAGTACTGAGCATTTTGCTCAGGACTGCTTTGGCTATTCTGGGACTTTTGCTCTTCCATATGAATTTTAGGACTGTTTTTTCTAGTTCGGTGAAGAATGTCACTGGCATTTTGATGAGGATTGTATGGAATCCCTAGATTGATTTTGGTCTTTTTGAATTTCTTTTTTCAGTGTTCTGTAATTTTCCTTGTAGAGGTTATTTAACTCCTTGGTTAGGTTTATTCCTATGGTTTTTGTTTTGTTTTTTGTTTCTTTGAGGCTATTGTGAACAGAATTGTATTATTGATTTCTACCAGTGTATAGGAAAGCTATTGATCTTTATATACTGATTTCATATCCTGCTACTTCCTTGAATATGTCTATCGGATCTAGAAGTCTTAGGGACTTCTAATTATAGTATTATATCATCCTGCAACACAGATAATTTGACTACTTCCTTCTCTATTTGTATCCCTTTTGTTTCTTTTTCTTGCCTAACTGCTATGGCTAATAATTCAAATACCAGTTTGAACAGCAGTAGTGAGAGTGGACATCTTGCTCCTGATTTTAGAAGAAATATTTTCAGTTTTTCCCCATTCACTATGATGCTGGCTTTGGATTTGACATATATAGCTTTATTATGTTGAGACAAGTTCCTTTTATGTCTAGTTTATTTAGGGTTTTTATCATAAGGAGTATTGAATGTTATTAGAACCTTTTTCTGCATCTATTGAGATGATAATGTGGTGTTTGTCCTTGATTACATATGTATGTGTGTGTGTTTGTGTACACATGTATATATGGTTCATTTTATCCATATACATTACATATATATAGTGTATTAATTTATTCATTTGTAGATAATGAACCATCCTTGCATTCCTGTCATGAAACCAACTTGATCATCTGTGTGATGTTTTCAATGTGTTGTTGAATTCAATTTCCAAGTATATAATTAAAGATTTTTGAATCAATGTTTAACAAGGATATTGATCTATAATTCTTTCCTTGTGTTTTCACCTGGTTTGGGTGTCAGGGACACTAGCTTTGTAGGATGGATATGGAAGTGTTTTACTCTTTCTATTTCAAGGAATTACCTGAAAAGTATTGGTATTAGTTCCTCTTTAAAGGCCTGGAAAATTCATGAATCTATTAGGTCCTAGGCTTTTCTTTGTTGGGAGCTTTATATTACTGCTTCAATCCCATTGCTTGTTATGGGTCTGTTTAGGTTTTCCATATCCTCTTGGTTTAATTTTGGTAGGTTGTTTGTGGTTAAAAATTTATCCATTTCTTCTTGATTTTCCAATTTATTGGATCAAAATAGTCCCTAATGATCATCTGGATTTCAGTGATATCTGTTGTATTATGTCCATTTTTATCTCTAATTTTATTAATTTGGGTCTTCACTGTAATTTTTTTCATTAGTTTGATTGAGGGCTTACCAATATTGTTTATCTTTTCAATAAACAAACTCTCTGTTTCACTGATCCTTTGTGTATTGTTCTTTTAGTCACTGTTTTGTTAATTTAAGTTCTGATCTTTTTTATATTTTCCTTCTACTTTTTTATTTTCTAAGATGTTAAAATGCATTTTGATTATTTATTTGAGATCTCTGATTATTTTTATATAGGCACTCATATTTACACATTTCCCTCTAAGAACTACCTTCACTATATCCAACAGATTCTGATACATTATAGTTTCATTTCATTTTCCTTCAATTCCAAGAATTTCTAAAACTTCCCCTGACTTATTCAAAGATCCACTCATAATTCAAAAGTACACTGTTCAATTTCTATGTGTTTGCATATTTTTCTTTTTTCTTTTGCAGTGCTAGAGATCAAACCCAGGGCCTCGCACATGCTAGGCAAGTGCTGTACCACTGAACTACATTCCTAGCATTTGTATATTTTCTGTAGTCTTTCTTTCTTTCTTTCTTTCTTTCTTTCTTTCTTTCTTTCTTTTTTTCTTCATACTGGGGATTGAACCCAGGGGCATTCTACTTCTGAGCTCCACCCCCAGCCTGATTTTTTATTCTTTATTTAAAAACAGGGTCTCACTAAGTTGTGGAGGGCCTCACAAGTTGCTGAGGCTGGCCATGAACCTGCGATACTACTGTCTCAGTGTCCCAATTACTGGGATTACAAACACACACCATCATGCCTAGCTTTGCTGTTAATTTCTAATTTCTATCCATTTTGATCTGATAAGGTACAAGAAATTATTTCAATTTTTCTGTATTTAATAAGAATCCCTTTATGGCCTTACATATGATCTATTTGAAAGTTCCATGAGAAGTTGAAAAGACAATGTATTCAGCTATTGATGGGTGATATATTCTGTAAATGTCTGTTAAGTCCATTTGATCTACAATGTTGACTTTTTGTCCAGATGACCTATCTATTATGGAAAGTGGTGTATTGAAGCCAGCCACTATTTTGATATCAGGGCCAGTCTGTAGCTTTATATTGAATAGTGTTTATTTTTTGAAACTGAGTAAACCAATATTTGGGGTATATATATTTACAATTATTACAGTTTCATGCTGAGTTGTTCCCTTACCAATACATGATGACCTTAGTTGTCTCTTCTGAAGAATTTTGACTTGAAGTTTGCTTTGTCAAATATAAGAATAGCTGGGAGGAGGCAAGATGGCGACTGAGGGAGACACCATGTTGCGATCCTTCTGAGACTCGGATCTCTATCACCATGGGAGCAGCTTCTTGACAAGAAAGGTGGCCAGAGATTGAGCTAAACAATGAAGGATTTGGAACACGACCAAAGCAAGACCAGAGGATGGAACAGGGGACAGTGGAGAGTTTCAGGCGCCTTACCTAGGGAGCTGTGGTGGCTTGGTCTGGCTGCGCAGGCAGCTGCCAGCACTGCTACTCCCATGGGCCAAAAACGGGGAGGGCAACCTATTGCAAATCCAGCAACTGCAGAGCATCAGCAACAAAAGCAAGCAGCAACTTGCTCCATGCTCCGTGGAGACCCCGGGTGGCAGTGGCTGGAGTGCCGTCTTGGCTGGGCCAAACTGGTGGCTGCTGGCATTTGTTGTGGACCCAGCGACTGCAGGGCATTGGCGGTGAGGACAAGCAGCAACCAGCTCCATGCTCGACAGAAACCTGGGTGCCCGGGGCCTGAACAGAGCCTGTAGCTGCCCGACTGGGCCCACCCCCTCCCAAAGAGACTAACAGCAGCACTCAAGGAGATCGTAAGTTTACGAGCCACCCGAGGGGGAGATCACCCAGAGCAGCTACAGGGACTAGCATGGCATGGCAAGCAATAGACTCACGGGGTCTGAGACTTTGCAGATCACCCCAGTGGAGGTGGGAGTGGGGTCTGCTGTAAAACACAGCAGAAGCTCATATAAACAGACAGCACCCAGCGACATTCCAGAGGGACAGACCTACAGCCGCAGGTCACAGAGCCCATGCAGGGTTTCCAGGGTTTGCCACAAGACACACAGTCGTGGTACCTGGGGATAAACCAGACCAACCCAGCCTTCTTTGTGGAAAACGAGGAGTTCCGTGTATGCAGAATCGGGTCAAAGCGACATCCACTGCTTCCGTAGGCAGAGAGACACAAGCCCAAGGCCCGGCGTTGACAACACCGCCATATGTGTAGACAGAGAGAGACATAAGGAGAGCCCCAGTGGAGAACATGGAGACACGCATTTGCAGTGGGAGGCGCACCAGCGGCACTGGGCATCTGCACAGGCAGAAAGAGAACCCGGCAAGGGTCCCAGTCACCAAAGGAGCCCACGATTTGGGCCTGCAAATGGACATCAATGCTATAGGATACTGACCAAGAAGAACACTTGTAATATGGCTCGAGAACCTACTACAATAGGTAGACCTTAACAGGCTGAAAGTATCCATGCAGACCTGGGAGGGCAGCAGAGTCCAACTGCTCTGTACTTATATATATGTAGGGTTGGGTTTTTTTTGTTGTTTGTTCGTTGGTTTGCTTGTTTGTTTTCCCCATCCCCTTTGCAAGCTTATTCCGTCTTTCCTATCTCCTCTCTTCTTTCCATCACTTATTCTTCTCCTTTCTTTGCCTTCTACTAAATCCATTTCGTATCACTATAGCTAAATACTATACAATGACTACTAGACTACTAGAACCCCCTTCATCTAAACTACTACTAATCTTTGTTATATATTACCTTACTATATTCAAACTCTTATTGTACTCAATTCTCTTCTCTACTTTTCCCTATACTTGCATTCCTTACATCAGCTCCTTCCTCCTCACTCACCCTCCACCAATGAATTCAACACAACTTGCCCTTGTATATACCAGCTGACTCCTCTAAACCCCTACTTGCTGAGACTGGACGAAATAGGTGAACAACCAGAAAGCACTGCCAGACACTAAGGACAAACTAACCACAGCTGACAAACGGAACTGACAAACAGGCCACACACTGCAGTTTAAAAACTCACAGGGCACAAATTGTCCAGCTCAAACCTCTGAGTCTACTCTCTATTATAGAGGCGTCAGACAGGTCCCAAACCTTAACACCTGGAATCCATCAACATCACCATAGCAGTGGGCAGAAGGAACCGTAGAGTAACTGCAACCCAGTACTTACAATCTACAGGCAGAACAACAGTGTGGGGATACAGGACATAGATTTCAAAGTCAGTTTTAAAGGGTAATAAACACACAACAAAGAGCTGAGAATAACCATTCAACAAAAGCTATTCACCTTCAAGGCTCACCTACTAGCTAAAATTTACCTCCAGAATAAGATATTATAAAGGTCGAAAGATTATAGACATAGGAAACCTATAAAGTGAGAAAGAGCTACCTAAAGCAACAAAGAGATAAACTTAAGAAACCTGAAATCATGAGAAGGAAGAATAGCAAAGAAACAATGAGCTCCCACAATTCCACAACAACAGAACCTGCCAACACAGACATGCAAAGACTGCCAGGACAATTCAGAACTTTAATAGTAGAAATGATACAGGATTTCTAAAAAGAATTCAGAGAGAACCTGAAAGCAATGAAGAGGCAATTAAAGAGTCTGACAAGAATCAAAAAGAAGCTCTGAAGGAAGTAAAGTAAGCGATAATTGAAATGAAGGAAACAAAGCAAACTATCAACAATAGACTAGACCACATGGAATACAGAATCTCACTCCTAGAAGACGGCCTCTCCAAAAATGAAAGCATAGTATATAATTTAGAAAAGACAATTAGACAGCATGAATTGGTCATTGAAGAGATCTCTGCCAATTTTAAAAGAGCAAACCTAAGAATAATAGGCATAGATGAGGGAATAGAAGCTGAAACCAAAGAAATCAATAATCTTCTCAGAGAAGTAATATTGGAAATTTTTCCAAACATAGAAAAAGAGGCCGACAGAGAAGTACAGGAAACACATAGAACCCCCAATAGACAAGATCACAGAAGAGGTTCAGCACAACACATCAAAAAAAAAAATTGACCAATGTAGAGGCCATGGAGAGAATCTTAAAGGTAATGAGAGTAAAAGACCCACTGACATTCAGAGGCAAACCAATAAGAATCATTCTAGACTTTTCAAACAAGTCATGAAAGCCAGGAGGGCCTGGAGCGAAATAATCCAAACTCTGAAAGAAAACAACTTCCAGCCAAGATTTAACTACCAAGCAAAGATACCTTTCAAATTGGACAGGGAAATAAAAACCTTTCACGACAAACAAAAGCTGAAAGACTTTATGTCTTCCAACCCAGTGCTAGCGAAAATACACAAAGAGATTAATAACAAAGAAGAAATAATAAAGAAACACCACAACCAGAGAAACAAAGATTTCCACCAAATGAGCAACTAAGCAAAGAAAAACAAATACCACCTCAAACACAAATTAAAACTCAAAATGTTAGGAATTAAAATTCATCTCTCAATAATCACACTGAATATAAATGGCCTCAACTCCCCAATCAAAAGATATAAGGTGGCAAAATGATATCAATCAAAAGATATAAGATATATCAATCAAAAGATATAAGGTGGCATGATCCATTTATATGCTGTCAACAAGAAACACACCTTACAAGTAAAGATACTCACAAACTAAAGGTGAAGGGATGGAGCAAGGTAATCCATGCTAATGGAACTCGAAAACAAGCAGTAGTAACTGTGATATCACACAAATTAGACTTCAAACCTAAACTTACCAGAAGAGACAAAGCAGATCATTTCTTATTGATAAAACAATCCAGCAAGAGGATATAACAATAGTCAACATTTATGCCCCAAACATAGGTGCAACCATTTTCATAAAAGAAACTTCGTGACATTATGTCACACACAGATCCCAATACAATAATATTGGGAGACTTCAGCACCCCTCTCACACCACTAGATTGGTCTTCAAGACAAAAGGTCAGTAAAGATGCCTCTGACCTAAGGAACACCATAACCAAATGGACCTAATAGACATATACAGAATATTTCACCCAACTACAGCTGAATTCACATTTTTTTTCACCTGCTCATGGAATCTTCTCTAAAATAGACCATATCCTAAGCCACAAAGTGAGTACTAGCAAATTCAAAAAATGTGATAAAATCCCGTGTGTCTTTTGAAACCATAATGGAATGAAACTAGAAATCAACTATAAGACCCAGAGAAACCACATAAACACATGGAGACTGAAAACCACACTGCTAAATGAGGAATGGGTCACAGAAGAAAAAAGGGGAGAAATTAAGAAATTCCTAGAAACAAATGAAAACAGAGACACAACATATCAAAATTTCTGGGACACTCTGATGGCAGTATTAAGAGGAAAATTCATAGTACTGAGTGCTCACAAAGAAGAACAGAAAACCAACAAATAAATAAGCTGATGACACACATCAAAGCACTTGAAAAACAAGAAGAGTCTAACCCCAAAGCCAGTAGAAGACAGGAAACTATTAAAATTAGAGCAGAAATCAATGAGGTAGAGAATAAAAAAAATACAAAAGAATCAACAAAACCAAAAGCTGGTTTCTTGACAAAATAAACAAGATAGATAAACCACTAGCTAACCTAACCAAAAGAAAAAGAGAATCAACCCAAATTACTAAAATAAGAGATGAAAAAGTTGGTATTACCACCGACAGCACGGAAATCCAGAGGATTATCAGAAACTACTTTAGAAAACTATACTCCAACAAAATCGAACATTTAGAAGAAATTGACAAATTTCTAGACATGTACAACCTTCCTAAGCTGAATCAAGAAGATACAGAAAATTTAAACCAACCAATAGCAATCAAAAAGACTGAAGCAGCAATAAAGACCCTACCATCAAAGAAAAGCCCAGGTCCCGCTGGTTTCCCAGGTGAATTTTGTAAAACCTTTATAGAAGAACTAATCCCAATACTCCTCAATCTAGTCCATGAAATACAAAGAAACAGAACTCTCCCAAATACATTCTATGAAGCCAACATCACATTGATACCAAAACCAAATAAAGACAGCTCAAGAAAACTACAGGCCTATATTGTTGATGAACAATTAGATTCAAAACTTCTGAACAAAATACTAACAATGCGCATTCAAAACCAGATTAAGAAAATCATACACCATTACCGAGTCAGGTTCATCCCAGGGATGCAAGGCTGTTTCAACATAGGAAAAACAATCTATGTAATCAACAAAATAAATAGAACTAAAGAAAAAATTCACTTGATCATCTCAATAGATGCTGAAAAAGCATTTGACAAAATCCAACATCCATTCATGATAAAAACACTGCAGAGAATTGGAATAGAAGGAACATACCTCAACATCATAAAGGCAATATACAATAGGCCCACAGCCAACATCAGATTGAATGGAGAAAAACTGTGGGAGTTACCCTTAAAAACAGGAACAAGACAAAGATATCAACTATCACCACTCCTTTTCAATATAGTTCTAGAAACTCTAGCTGGAGCAATACGGCAAGAGAAGGAAATAAAAGAAGTACAAATAGGAAAAGAACAACTGAAACTATCTATTTGCAGATGACATATATTATACTTAAAAGACCCAACAAACTCAACCAAAAGGACTATAGACTGATCAAAAAACTCAGCAAAGTGTCTGTATACAAAATCAATTTTAAAAAATCAGAAGTTTTTCAATATGCCAACCATAAATCCACTGAAAAAGAAATTCAGAAAACATTTACATTCACGATATCCCCCAAAATAATGAAATATGTAGGAATAAACCTAACCAAGGAGGTAAAAGACTTCTACAAGGAAAATTATAAAACACTGAAAAAAGAAATTGAAGATCTTAGAAGATGGAAAGACCTCCCATGCTCTTGGATAAGCAAAATAAATATCATCAAAATGGCCATTCTTCCAAAAGTGATCTACAGATTTAATGCAATACCCATTCAATTAACAAAGTCATTCTTCACAGACATAGAAAAATCAAGTCCTTAAATTCATTTGGAACAACAAAAAACCCAGAATAGCCAAAGTAGTTCTCAGCAACAAGAACTATGCAGGAGGCATCACAATACCAGACTTCAAATTATACTCCAAAGCTATAGTAATAAAAACAGCATGGTATTGGCACAAAAGCTGAAACATAGACCAATGGAGCAGAATAGAAGATTCAGAAACAAATCTGCACACAATTAGACAATTGATTTTTGACAAAGGAGCCAAAAACATACACTGGAAAAAAGATAGCATCTTCAACAAATGGTGTTGGCAAAACTGCTCAAACATATGCAGAAAAATGGAAATAAACCCCACTTTCTCACCCTGACCAAGCGTCAACTCAAGATGGATCAATGATCTGGAAATCAGACCAGAGACCTTGCAGCTACTTGAAGAGGGCATAGATCCAACTCTTCAACAGATAGGCGCAGTCAAAAACTTCCTCAACAAGACCCCAAAGGCACAAGAAGTTAAAAAGAGGATCAATACGTGGGATTGCATTAAACTGAAGAGCTTCTGCACAGCAAAGGAAATTTTCAAGAAATTCAACAGAGAGCTGACAGAATAGGAGAAGATTTTTGCCAGCTACTCCTCTGATAGACAACTAATATCTAGAATATACAGAGAACTCAAGAAACTTACTTCTAAAAAACACAACCCAATCAAAAAAATGGGCAAGTGAACTAAATAGGCACTTCACAAAAGAAGAAGTACAAATGGCCAATATATATATGAAAAGATGTTCAACATCATTAGCAATCAGAGAGAGGCAAATCAAAACTACCCTGCGATTTCACCTATCCCCAATTAAAATGGCAATCAATTAAAAACACAAATAACAAATGGTGACGAGGATGTGGAGAAGTAGGAACTCTGATACACAAATTAGTGCAACCACTTTGGAAAACAGTGTGGAGGATCCTCAGAAGAATGAGAATGAACCTACCATATGACCCAGCAATACCACTTCTACGTATGTACCCAAAAGAATGGAAACCAAACTACCAGACTAAAGCATGTGTATCTATGTTTATAGCTGCACAATTCACAACTGCCAAACTATGGAACCAGCCAAGATGTCCATCAACAGATGAATGGATTACAAAACTATGGGATATATACACAATGGAATTTTATGCAGCCATCAAGAAGAACAAAATTACATCATTTGCAGGGAAATGGATGAAATTAGGGAACATTATGCGGATGCTCTCCCTAATATGCGGAAGCAAGGGAGAATAGGGCAAAGGAGGGACTCCAGACAAAGATGGAGAAAACCTGAGATGTGTAAAGAAGGCAACCTAACTGAGGGAGATGGGAATGGGGGAGAGGGAAACACCCTAATGCACAGGATGTACATCCACAAACTTGTCAAAGTCAACTCCTATGCTGAGCACGAGAAGGAAGGGAAGGGGGAAGGAATTGGGGGAGGGCTAATTGAGCTATGTGTGCATGTATACTTCTACCACCCTGAAACCCATCAAGATGTATGATTACAATGCACCAATAAAAAAAAAGATATATGAGAATAGCTACTCCTGCCCTGGAGGTATGTTTCCTATAGACAACACACAAATGGGGTCTCATTCTTTAATCTAATTTGTAATTCTATATATTTTCAATGGAGAATTAAGATCATTTACTTTCAGCATTATGATGGGCAGATATATATTATTTCCTATTATTTTGTTTTATTACTAATGTTTGATTTGTTCCTAAATCTCATTTGCTCTTTTATTCTTCTAATGATACTCTTTCCTGTGCCCTCTTTTGGTTGTTTTTTTCTTCTGTGTATAGGATTCTTTTAAGTATCTTCTCTAATGCTGTCTTAGAATGTTGGTCATGAATTCCTTTAGTTTGTGCTTATATTTGAAGGTGTTTACTTCTTCGATTTTGAAAGATAGCATTGCTTAATACAGTAATTAGGTTGGCAGTTATTTTTGTCCAGGGCTTGAAATAGATCATCCCATGCCCTCCAGACCTTTAGAGTTTCTACTAAGAACTTTGGTGTTATTCTGATAAGTTTGTCCTTACAAGTGACTTGGTAATTCTCTCTTGCAGCTTTTGAAATTCTTTCTTTCTTCTGAATTTTTGGCATTTTAACTATAGTATGTCATAGACTGGTTCTTTTCTGGTCATGTCTATTTGGCATTCTAAATATTTCCAATACCTCCATGTCCATTTCATTCCTAAAATTAGGGAAATTTTCTGCTGTTACTTCACTAAATATTTTTTATGACATTATCCTGTATCTCTACTCTCCCCTCAAGACCCGAATCTTAAATTTGGTCTTTTAATGTTGTCTAAGAGCTCTTATATATTCTGTTCATAATCATACAGGCACAGCGGAGATTTCTGGGGGCCTGGTTAAAAAGCAGTAACAAGATGCAGAACAAACAGGCATGAGTTGCTGCATACTACAACAAACAGGCATATATAGATAGATGATAGATAGATACATAGATAGATATGCCTTTTTATTCATCTTTCCCAAACCAAAAAATTTCCCCATTTCTTATACTCTCTTAAGATCTATGCCACTCTAAGAATCTGGCAAGTCCTTAGTCGAGAATCGCCATCATAAAACCACTAACACAACTAACAAGATTAAGTCATATACCTTCATAGTCATTGGGTAAAATAGTTGAAAATTACTACATTAAATTTCACCAAAATAATTAATGAAGACCCCACGACTCTAGTCTTGTTTTAAAAATTTAACCATATTCACAATACAAGCTAACTCACAGTACAAGCTAAAAAAAATGATGAAACTATAAAAATAATAATTTATTTTACTTTTCTGCTGCTATCACTAATTAAATTATTCTACTAAAGAAAAGGTATTTAAACATATCAAAATTATTATTCATTAACAGTATCTCAGAATTAGAATTTAGAGTGGGGCATGGTAGTGCACACCTGTAATCCCCAGTGCTTGGGAGGCTGAGACATCAGGACTGCAGGTTTGAAGCCAGCCTCGGCAACTTAGTGAAACTCTTAACATCTTAGAAAGACCCCAAAAAATAAAAAATAAAGGGCTGGGGCTGTAGCTTGGAGGTAGGTAGAATACCTCTAGGTTCAATCCTCAGTACTACAACAAAAAAGAATTAAAATTTGGCAACCTAAAAGACATATATTATAGCAATGGAACTACATTATACATTTTAAAATTAATTTTGAAAAAAATTCTAACTCCTAGGATTCTATTACATGAGCTTATAACTATGTAATCAAATTCAAATTCCATTTGCTTTAGGCTTGATCATTTTCAGCAGTTAAAAATTCATTTTATGCTAAAAAAATCAGTCTGAGATTTTGTTATCATGCAAATGGAAGAATAAAAAATCTACATATCCTAAAAATAAAAGCTTTTTCATATCTCTACTGAAATTTTCCTTCTGCATTTTAAAAATATAAATCCATTTGTCAATTACAGATTTTTTAAAGACACTGTCAGTGACAGACTTCTAATACTACACTATTTCATCAAATAAAATGGATATTAATAATAACTAGAAGCCGGGCGTGGTGGCGCACGCTTGTAATCCCAGTACTTGGGAGGCAGAGACCAGAGGATCCGGGTTCGCGGCCAGCCTCAGCTACTTAGTGAGGCCTTCCGCAACTTTGTGAGACCCGGTTTCAAAATAAAGGATAAAAAATAGGGCCGGGGGTATAGCTCGGAGGTAGAACACCCCTGGGTTCAATCCCTGGTACCGCAAAAAAAAAAAAAAAAATAATAATAACCAGAGCAAGATTACCCATAATACTTTAGTTAATCTCTACTGGATAGGTAACTGATCTTTACTAACAAATCTTTAAATTCAAATAGTATTAATTATATATCAGAGATAATGTTTAAAATATTTAACAACCATAGAGGCAGGCAACAGTCCAAAAGTGTCTGGCAGGGGTTCTCTACTGGCAGGTCAGGGTGGTCTCTTATTCCCACCTTAGACCACCCTTGAAGTTGGTTAGGGGCAATTCAGAATACTGTAGTGGCATAGAAGAGGACAACAGTTTGGTAATTGATGAGAAAACTCACCAATGAGTACAGATCCCTAGTGCTACAAACAAGGTCTTAGAGGCCTCCTATTGTGCTAGGAGCTAACTATTTAGGGGCTGGATTATGAGTAGGTAGGAGATACACATGAATTACTCTTGGTAGTATTTAACCATTTATTAGCCAGTTCAAAAACATTTCAAAAACTTTTAACTATTGTCCTCTATCTAGATTCCAGTAGACTATCAGTCCTAAAATAAAGAATAGTAACAAATACTATTGTCATTGATGTGACAAAAAATATATTTTATAATTTAGAGTTGAAAAGGTTTTTTTTTTGTGGTACTGGGAAATGAACCCAGGTGTATTCTACCTACAAGCTACACCCCCAGCCCTATTTTTTATTCTTTATTTTGAAACAGGGTCTCACTAAATTGTGGAGGGCCTAAGTAGCGGAGGCTGGCCGCGAACTTAGGATCCTCCTGTCTCAGCCTCCCACGTACTGGGATTACAAGCGTATGCCACCACGCCTGGCTCAAAAAAAAAAAAAAAGATTTTACTTTTATCATTCTGAAAGTAAAAGTTACTAAATATATAAAAGTAACTACTTCACTAAATTAAGGCCTCACTATCTCTTTATCCTGAGAAAATTTCCAAACTTTCAAAAGTATTCAACTGAGAAAAAAACTGAAAGCCCCAAACAACCACTAATAATAACTACATCCTAAAACAGTAGCAATTTTGCTATTTCTTCATAAAACTAAATTAATGCCCATTTGCTTTTTCATGTTTGATCTCTTTAAATAAGGAGATTTTGCCATTTTCAGTTATTTCAAAAATGAATTGTCCCATACACCTGTTATATACATTTTAATGAAATGAATTGAAAACTAAACATCTATAGATATGTTTTTTGCATTATACATACAAAGCATCATTTTACCAAGTTTCTTTCAAATACCAAGCTCTCCTTTAGTACGCTGGTTATTAAAAACAAACCAAAACAAAAAATTTGTGGCTAGAAAAAATGGTAAGAAATAAACTACTAGAATGGAAACTAAAAATTTTTATTATATGTTAACCAAGCCTTAAACAATGGTTTAGAATACTAGTAGGACCACTGTGAGATCTACATATTCCATCTTCTTAAAATTTAACTATAGTCTTATCCATATTCTCACACTACTGGCTTAAAAGAACAACAAGGCCGGGCGTGGTGGTGCACACTTGTAATCCCAGTACATGGGAGGCGGAGACCGGAGGATCCGGGTTCGCGGCCAGCCTCAGCTACTTAGTGAGGCCCTCTGCAACTTCGTGAGACCTGGTTTCAAAATAAAGAATAAAAACTAGGGCCGGGGATGTAGCTCGGAGGTAAAACGCCCCTGGGTTCAATCCCTGGTACCGCCAAAAAAAAAAAAAAAAAAAGAGAACAACATTTACTTTCAATAGACTTAAAATTTATGCTGGGAACCTAACAACACTGAAAACACAGTAAGACTCAAGAAGTCAGAACAAATACCACAGGCCAAAGCACTAGCAAAACCTCTTTTTTAGTACACAGGAAAAATGTGGTTGCAAATAAAAGCAATTAATTAAGCTACATTTGTATAATGTAGTATAGTTTTTTAAGATAAAGTTGTTTAATAATTTTCACAATTACTTTAAAAAACAGTATTAAATAAACAGATGAGTTAAAACAGCTTACCTGAGTTCGTAAAATTTCATTTTTTGATAACTGCATATCACCAGTCAATTCTTTCACAACGATGCCCAGTGGCTCTAGGCGTCTGCTGAAGTAATTTGTCATTTCAGCTGCCAACGCTTTCATTGGGGCAACATATACAATCTGCACCAAAGGAACACTAGTTTGATGAATGAGCAAAAACTACAATGTCATTCGCTTCACAGTAGCCAATACAAGTCACAATTTATTGTGAAATATGATTCGTTACTTGTTTTGAAAAAATCTTAATAATGATATATGAAAAGTACGTATCTTTGTTAGATAAGTGTGCAGCTATTTAAAGGGCAATGGAATTTGTTTACACAGCCTTATCACTTTGAAAATTGGTTCTGCTTCAACGCTGAATGCATTTTCATAGCTTTTCACAGGGGTAATAGGATTTTCATAGCACGAATAGGGACTGCCTTAATAATGAAGTAACTTAATAGCATTCTTTACATGACTTCAAGTATAATAAATATCCTTAAAAATTTCCAGATTTCACCAGGCATGGTGGTGCACGTTTGTAATCCCAGTACTTTGGGAGGCAGAGACCGGAGGATCCGGGTTCGTGGCCAGCCTCAGCGTTCGCTCTCGATCTCTCCTCTCTCTCTCTCTCTCCCTGTCTCTCTCTCTCTACTTAGTGAGACCCTCCGCAACTTCGTGAGACCCGGTTTCAAAATAAAGTATAAAAAATAGGGCCGGAGGTGTAGCGCAGAGGTAGAACACCCCTGGGTTCAATCCAGATTTCATATAACATATGCAACAACAAAGCTTACTTTAATTCTTGCAATTTAAAAAGCTGCTGTCTGGCTTGTTATTTTCCTACCTTAAATTCATTCTTTTTGATAACACCTTGTTGGAAATGTTGGCGAATTTCATGCAAGACTGTAAGCATTGCAATGTTGGTCTTTCCAGCTCCAGTAGGGGCACAAATCAACATGTTCTCATTGGTGTTGTAGGCAGTCTCAAACACTATTGACTGGATTCTATTGAGTCTTCTCATTCCTTTAAAAGCCAATTGTCCAATCTAAAAAACAGGCATAACTCATTATAAATGATAATAATGTGATAGACTCATACACAACATTAAATGCAAACATTAATTCTCTTTGGTTTTAACAAAAGGACTAATTTGTTTGGTTTCTCAATGTGTCCTAAACTACTAAAATGTGCAAGTAAGAACAACAACTATTATCTAATTCTAATGCATTTGGAAATTACAAATGACTCAAAGTGAAAAATATGATAAGACTATACCTACATCTTTTTAAGTACAAAACAATGATAAATTAATAATGTATGGAAAAGAATTAAGTAGATATTTTTAAGTTCAAATTCATTTATAAATTTCATGATGATTTTCTAGTTTATTTAGATTGAAGATGACTAATGAAAGAGCAAACAAGAAGTTTCCTGGAAACATAAAGCAACAGGAAATTCTATTTCAATCATATAGAGTAAGAAAAACTTTGTAAAAACAGTAGGAATATTAGGATCAACAGCCACAGATTATACTTTATACAGAGTTTATACTGCCACAGACACAGTTGTAGGCACTTTGCTATTGTTTCCTCATTTAATCCTCAAAGCAATTTTGTGGTATGTTATTATTATGTCCCATTAATAGGAAAAGAATCTATAACACAGAATGATTAAATGATTTTTTTTTTCTTGGTACTAGGGATAGAACCCAGGGACGATCTACCTTCGAGCTAAACCCCCAGCCCTATTTTATTGTTTAGGTTTGAAACAGTCTCACTGAGTTGCTGAGGCTGGCCTCCAACCTGCGATCCTCCTATCTCAGTCTCCGAAGAACTGGGATTAGAGGCATGTGCCACCAAGCCTGGCTGCTTAAATAATTTTTCCTAAAATCTTCCTATGTGGAAAATCCTAAGACTTGAAAACTAAACTATCTAAAAATAAATAAAATACTGGTTAGGATTAATGTCAGGAACGTAGAATGATTATATTAATGCCAGAAAAAATAAATTTGAAGTGAAAAGAATTGCCAGCACTAAAGAAAGTCATTTTATAACCACAAAGAGGTGATATAACATTCCCAAATGTTTATATACCTAATAATAGGTGTTCGAAAGACATGAGGCAAAAACAATAGTTATGAAGAGGAAAATAGACAAATTTCCTTATAGCAAAACATTTTAATACTCCTCCCCCAAAAGTTGTAGAAAAAGCGGGCATGAAAATCCGCAATCTTACAGTAGACCTGAAGAACCACCTTGACTTGATTGACATTTATTCACCTAACAATAAAATACACATCCTTCCCTACACTCTTGGAATATACTGAGCCATAGAACAAGTATCAATATAATGAAAAAGAAGCAAATCATGCAAAGTATGCCCTCTTGTCACAATGAAATTAAATAAGGTATCCTTAACAGAAAGATTCTTAGAAAATTCTCATATACAGGTCAAGCATCCCTAATCTGAAAATCTAAAATGCTCCCAAATGCCAAACATTTTCAGTGCCAATACAAGTGGAAATTCCACACCATGAAACTTTGTTTCATGCACAAAATTATTAAAAACTTGTATAAAATTACTTCAGCCTATGTATATAAGATGTATATGAAACCATTGAGTGAATTTTGTGTTCAAACTTATATCCCATCCCCACAATATCTCATTATGTGCATGCAAATATTCCAAAATTTAAAAAAAAATCAGGATTCCAAAATACTTGTGATTCCAAGAATTTTGGATAAGGTGTACTGAAGCTGTATTTGAAGCTGAATGATATAATTCCTAAATATGTCACTGATGAAAGAAGAAATCAAATAGGAAATTAATACATATTCTTAACAGAAAAAAATTAAAATTCAATATATAAGAATGTATGGATGAAAGATATTTCTCGCACTAACTTTTTATATTAAAAGGAAAGATTTCAAATAAGTGAATACTTCATTTTTCAAAATAAAAATTTTCAAAAAAAGAGAAAAACAAAATGAATAGAATGAAATAATGAAGATCAATGAGACAGAAAACAGAAAAAGCTGATTCCTTGAGATTAATAAAACTGATCATTCCCAATCCAAACTAATAGAAAAAAAAGAGAGAGAAGACACAAATTAGCAATATTGAGAATAAGAAAGGTAGTATTACTACAGATGCTACAGATATGTAAAAGATGATAAAATGTTATGAACAAATTTGTCAAAAAGTTTTGCTCATATGAAATGGACATGAACAAATGAAATGATTGGATTTAAGGAAAATGAAAAACATAATTTTCAAAACATTGTTAAGGAAAGGAAAAAAGAAGCCATAGAATGGGATAAAAATCTTTGTAAAATATGAAGTACCTATGTCCATAATATATGAAGAATTTTATAAATACCACAGTAAGAACACAATCTAACATGCAAAAGATTTGAACATTCATTTCACCAAAGAAGATATACAGAGGGCAAATACACACACACACACACACACACACACACACACACACGCACGCACACACACACACACACTCTATATCATTTACCATTAGGGAAATGAAAGATGAAATCATAATAATTTATATCTAATAAAATGGCTAAAATCTTTCAAACTGTTATGTTTTAAATTTTAAAATAAAAACAAATTGTAAATATTAGGATTTGGAGAACCTGTAATTCATGCATACTGCTGGTAAAGGTGTAAAATGGCAAAGCTACTTTAGAAAAGTTAAACAACATATACACTAACAAAGCTGTTCTCAAGCAGCTTTGTTGTAGCATGAAACAGAAAAACAACTTGAATATCCATCAAAAGGTAAACAAATAAATAAAAGATCATGTATTCACATGATGCAATATTATACAACAATAAAAGGAAATGAATTATTGAGACGTGTAACAGCATAGATGAATCTCAAAATAATTATGTTGAATGAAAGAGGCCAGACCAAAACAGGACACATACTGTATGGTTGTACTGATATAAAACCCTAGTATACACAAACTATACTACAGTGGAAGAAGGAAAATTTATTGACACTTAGGGCTGAGGGCAGGTAGGGTGAAGGAGGAAGGATTGCTGGACAGCACAAAGCTTCTTTTATATGTGATACTCATGGATGGTCACTGTCTTGATTGTTGTGGTTTTACATGTTAAACTTACCAAATTATCACTTTAAATATATACATTAAATGACAATTTACCTCAATAAAGCTTTTTACTTTATTTTTATTTTTGCAGTAATGAGGATTGAACCTAGGGTCTTACACACACTAGCCAAGCGCTCTATCACTGAGCTACATCCTCCACCCCTTTTTTAAAATTTTGAGCCAGGGTCTTGTTAAGTTGTCCAGGCTAGTCTTGGACTTGGGATCTTCCTGCATCAGCTTCCACAGTAATTGGAATTACAGGCATGTGCTATCATGCCTGGCTCTCAATAAAGCTATTTTTAAAACATAACAATATAAAATTCAATAGAGACTTATCTACTTGTACTTTCATTTGGACAAAGACGTTAGAAGATTTAAAGAATAACATATCTTGGACCCAGATACTCTAAGGCAAGCTAATTATACATCTGAAACTACCAGTGATACTTTCTTCATCAATTTCTGCTAATCATTCAGTACTGGAAGGGAAGAACAGCACATGTTTCAAGATGGTGGGCTTGGGGACAGAGACCCAGGTTAAAATATTGGCGTTCCTATTGTTTGCAATATAACACTGAAGAAACTAAAGATTTCTGAATTCTATTTCCTTGTATGCAAGATAAGGCTAATTATAACAGAATAAGGAAATTATACAGATTAATAAAAATAGATAACAATTATGGAGTGTTAGCTAGGGGCCAAGAATAGGGTAAGTCCTTTACATGAATTATCCTATTATTTCTAAAGACCATAGCAGACAATTTTACAGATGAGGAAACTGAGACTTCAAAAGGCTTATTTAAATTCACACAGCTATGATTTGCATCTCGCTGATTACTAATCATGCTCAACATTTTTTTTCACATATTTACTAGCCATTTGTATCTCTTCTTTTGTGAAGTATCTATTTAGTTCAATTGCCTATTTCTTTCTTTTTTGTGTGTGTGGTACTGGGGATTGAACCCAGGGGCATTCTACCTTCGAGCTAACCCCCCAGCCCTATTTTTGTATTCTTTATTTTGAAATAGGGTCTCACTAAGTTGAGAGGGCCTCACTAAGTAGCTGAGGCTGGCTGCGAACCTGCCATCCTCCTGTCTCAGCCTCCCAAGTACTGGGATTACAAGCGTGCGCCACCACACCCGGCTCAATTGCCCATTTCTTGATTGACTTATTTTTTTTTTTTAGTGTTAAGTCTTTTAACTTCTTTGTATATTCTAGATATTAGTCCTCTATCAGAGGAGGAGCTGGCAAAGATCTTCTCCTATTTTGTAGGCTCCCTCTTTAGGCTCTTGATAATTTCCATTGATGAGCAGAAACTTTTTAGTTTAATATCATCCCGTTTATTAATTCTTGTTTTAATTTCCTGAGCTTTGGGGGTCTTACTGAGGAAGTTTCTATCTGTGCCTATATGTTGGAGTGTTGTACCTATGCCCTCCTCTAGTAACTTCAAAGTCTATGGTCTAATTTCTAGGTCTTTGATCCATCTCCAGTTGACTCTTGTGCAGGGAGAGAATTAGAGATTTAATTCCATTTTTCTACAAATGGATAACCAATTTTCCCAACACCATTTGTTGAAAAGGCTGTCTTTTCTCCCACTTATGTGTTTGGCACCTTTGTCAAAAATCAATTGGCTAAAAGTGTGCCAATTTGTTTCTGTATCTTCTGTTCCATTGGTCTGTGTGTCTGTTTTTTTGCCAATAGCATGCTGTTTTTATTCTTATAGCTCTGTAGTATAATTTGAAGTCAGGAATTGTGATGCCTCCTGCATTGTTCTTACTGCTGAGAATTGCTTTGGTTATTCTTGGTCTTTTGTATCTCCATATGAAATTTAGGACTGATTTTTCTAAATCTGTGAAGAATTACATTGGTATTTTGATAGGGATTCCATTGACTCTGTAGACTACTTTTGGTAGAATGGTCATTTTGATAATATTCATTCGGCCTATCCAAGAGCAAGAGAGATCTTTCCATCTTCTAAGATCTTCAATTTCTTTCTTTAGTGTTTTATAATTTTCATTGTAGAGGTCTTTTATCTCCTTGGTTAGGTTTATTCCTAGGTATTTTATTGGTTTTGAGGTTAATGTGAATGAAATTGTTTTCTAGATTTTTTCAGTAGATTGATGGTTGGCATATAGATAATTCCATCTAACCCCAATCAGAGTGGCAGTCATCAATAAATGAAAATCAAACAACAACAAATGCTGGCAAGGATGTGGAGAAATAGGAACTCTTGTACACTGTTGGTGGAATTGCAAATTAGTGCAGCTGCTATGAAGATCAGTGTGGAGATTCCTCAGAAAATTGGGAATGGATCTACCATATGATCCAGCTATACCATTCCTGGTATTTTTCCAATGAGAATGACATCAGAATATTATATATGCATGTCCATGTTTATAGCAGCATAATTCACAATAGCCAAATTATGGAATCAACCTAGGTATCCATCAACAGATGGATTACAAAATTATGGGATATACACACAATGGAATTCTACTCAGCAATAAAGAAAAACAAAATAATGTCATTCGCAGTGAAATGGATGGACCTGGAGAACATTATGTTAAGTGAGATTAACCAGTCACAGAAAGTGAAGGGTCATATGTTTTTTCTCATACGTGGAAGCTAGGAAGTAATTGGGATAATAGAGGGACTTCAGATGATGGAGGAGAAACTCCAATGGAGCCAGAGAGGTGGTCTAGGGGAAGGGGTGGGGAAAGGGAGGATCAGTGAAGGAATCACTTCCATTGATATTATATACATATGTGAGAATACCAATGTCAATCTCAATACCATATATGGGGAAGGGGGGGAATGGGGGAAATAGGAAGGGAGCTGGGGGAAAGCCCACCAAGTGCTGTGTGCATGTATCACTACGAACTACATTATGATGTGAGACAATAATGCATCAATAAGCCGGGCGTGGTGGCGCATGCTTGTAATCCCAGTACTTTGGGAGACAGAGACCGGAGGATCCAGGTTCGCGGCCAGCCTCAGCGCTCTCTCTCTCTCTCTCTCTCTCTCTCTCTCTCTCATTGAGGCCCTCCGCAACTTCGTGAGACCTGGTTTCAAAATAAAAAATAGAAAAAAAAATAGGGCCGGGGGTGTAGCGCGGAGGTAGAATGCCCCTGGGTTCAATCCCTGGTACCACACAAAAAAAAAAGCATCAATAAAAGTATAAAAAATAAATTCACACAGCAATAAATGGTAGAGATAGTATTTGAAGACAGAATGTAACTTCAGAATCACAGTCTTTAATGAGATAATGTTATAATAATACACAAAATTGATACTTGTTAAGTATGTTGAAATAAATTAATTCTATCATTACAGTCATATGTCACCTTCGTTTTTATATAAGGCTCACTAAAAATAGCACTGTGAATGAATGCAGCAATTTTCAAAGTCTTCATAGACTCATGTCAAGAAATGGAGTTCACTATTCTGATAATGTCATATTCTAACTTGAAAATTTTCAAAGTCTTCTCATTGATAATTTTAACTGTACTAGGAATGCAGCATACAGGAGCCTTCAAAACACAGAGTATGAAGACAACAGGACTCTTCAAAATGTGAGCCCTTGTTATTATCTGCCACCACTACCATCTATATGCACTATTCTCTTGACATTCTTTTGTGCCTTTGCACTACCTAGAAAACCTTTCCCAATCCTGAAAAACTTCATTATCATTCAATCTAAAGCACAAAAGTAATTTCTGGTTCCCTCTAATTTCCTAAGCAATTATTATATTTAATTCTTTAAACTTCACCATATGTCAAAAGATTAAAGAAACTCCCATTTCTCTAAGGAGGTAGACATTCAAACAACACTTTTTATATATTATCATTATGACCCTTAGCCACAAATATTGAAATGATTTCTTTAAATGTATATCTGGCGCACTGGATTGTAACCAAAGATTCTGTTTTATTATTCTTTATATTACCCAAGTACCTAATCAATTGTCGGGAACACAACAGGCTGCTAAATAAATTTTTATTGAATGATTTTAGGCTGGGTACTTGCAAAAAGATTTTTAATTAAATGAGGAGAAAAGTCTTAAAAAGACATGTACCACATTTATAATATTCTCTAAATTAGTAAACTGAATCCACCAAAAATATATAGCAGTTCAGTAAAAATCCCATATTCTACTTTCAATAAGAAACTTATTTCTTTGTTCTTGAAGGTTAAGGAATAAATGAAAGTATCAAAAGAATAGACTAATAAAAAAGTATCATACATATGGTGGTTCATGACATTCAACTCAATTCAACCATCATTTATTGATGACATAATATATGAATGTTATTATACTAAAATCTTCTGTTAATACGAGCATTCATTTTTGTTACCAGAAGTTAAAATGTCTAGCTGGGCATAGTACTTGGGAAGCTGAGGCAGAAGGATCACAGGTTCGAGGCTAGCCTCAGCAATTTAGTGAGGCCTGCAGCAACTTAGCAAGACACTGTTTCAAACTAAAAATTAAAATAGGGCTAGGGGTATAGCTCAGAGGTAGAATGCCCCTGGGGTCAATCCCCAGTACCATACACACACACACAAAAGATTGGAGTGTCTAAAATTATCCTTAAATGGATTAGTTTGCTATTTAAAAGAAGAAAAAAGCATGTTAAAATTATATTACATCATCTTAGTTTCTATAATAAAGATATGAACTATGTGCTGGGGTACCTGAGGGGAAAGTCACTACACCTGCCATTTCAGGTGGAACGTATTAGTAACAACTAGAACTAGTGAAAGGTTAATAGTTGTGTGATGATACTGGAAGAGGAGATGGCAGAAATGAAGAAAATGAAAAAATAGGCCAAAAACAGACTACAAGGGACCACGTATGATGTGTGCTATATCCTGGGGGAGTTGGCCTTTTCTTTTCTTTTTTTCTCCCTCTCCCTCTCTCTCTCTCTCTCTCTCTCTCTCTATTTCTCCCTCTATCCCTGTCTCTCTCTTTCTCTCTCTCTCTCCCTCTTTCTCTCTTTCTTCTTTTTTTGTACTGGGGATTGAACTCAGAGACATTCCACCTCCAAGCTATACCCCCAGACCTTTTTATTGTTTATTTTGAAATACGGTCTCGCCAAGTTGCTGAGACTGGCCTGAAACCAGAGACCCTCCTTTCTAGGTGCCTTTTTTTCACTCATCTAACAAATTACCCGGTGAATACCCACCACAAACCAGTGATTATCTCAGCTTCTGGGGGTGTAATAGAGAAACAACTACTATTTAAGGTCTCTTTTGAGCAAGGAACAAGCATATTATAATCCTATTCAGGGTCCTGTAGGGAAACGTTTAGAACTTTAGAAATGATCAATTTCTCTTCTGAGAAACAGAAAACTCAGACATAAATCATAACAAAAGTTCAACATAAAGAAAACCAACTGTAGAGACTTCTCTACAAACCTAAATTTTTTCCTAGAAAGATTAAGTGAACAAATTATTAGAGAAACTAAGACCTAAAGAAGTACCTCATTCATGTTCACACTGCTAATAAATAGTAGCATAGATACAATCTGAATTCAATTTGTTTCAGGTCAGATACAAATTACCACCAAATTTACTGCTTAAGATCCTATTATATGATGATTTATTCTGCCAGTCAATTAATGCTCTACTTCTATTTCAAAACAAAAAGGCAAGAGAATGCTTACAATACTGTTGCATAGATATGCACTGCTATAAACAGAACATGCTGACTAGAAACAGCAAATTTTTAAAAAATCCTGTAAAAATAAATCCATGCATTGCTTCCTATAACCCATGTTCAATACTACTTCCCATAAGTTTCTCTTTTATTTTTAACTTTGAATTGAGGAAAATAAATGAAAAAAATTCACTAATAAACTTGTTGGTAAAAACAGAAGGAATGTGCTCAAATAGCAACTGCACAACAGTATTTACAAAAATCACTGGAGGACTCAGTAAACTTCAAATTGTGTTTGTCAATTACTGAAAGATGAGATAATTAATAAAAAGTTTGTTATGCAAAAGGGATTTGTTATAATTGGATGATATTCAAATTATATTTAAAAATACCTTTTTAAATTTTTTTGGATACTGAGGATTGAATCCAGGGACATTCTACCGCCAAGTTATACTCCCAGCCCTTTTTATTTTTAACCAGGGTCTCCCTAAATTGCTGAGGGTCTTACTACATTGCTGAGGCTGGCCTGGAACCATGATCCCCCTGCCTCAACATCCCAAGTACTGGGATTACAGACATGTGCCACTACATCCCAGTTTAAAAAATACCTTTAAAAGTTTAAAGAGGAAGAAAAGAGTGGTTATATCAACTATATAGTAATAATATTGCTTTATTTATATTTCACACATACACTAATGTCTAATTAAATGGAGCTAACAATCACTGCTTCTAAATTACAGTCTTTTAATTTTTAAGACACCTAAGTATTGATTTTATACATTAATATATAAAGCTAAAATGAAATTGTTTTCCTTTCCATGTTAGTATTTGCCTTTAAACAGAAAACTGTCTCATGATTGATTTATCCCTAAGTGCTTTATGTTTAGTCCTCAGATCCATTCCAAATATATACCATTTTCCTTTTTAATTGTTTTAAATTAAATATTTTCAAAACATATCATAATCAGCAGACCAGAAATAAGTTCAATGTTACAAGTTTCAGGCAAAATCCACTTGTCTATATATATGTTGGATGCGCCAGACTACTACTCTTACAGAAATAACATGACTTATTTATGCAATTCATAGAAAATGCATATTTTGATTAACACTTTATCAAATATTGGCTGTATAGGTTTCTATCAAGTGCACAATTTTTAAAAATAATTTGGTTGCCAGGCGTGGTGGTGCACGCTTGTAATCCCAGTACCTGGGAGGCTGAGACAGGAGGATTACAGGTTCGCAGCCAGTCTCAGCTACTTAGTGAGGCCCTCGGCAACTTAGTGAGACCCTGTCTCAAAATAAAGAATGAAAACATAGGGCTGGGGGTTTAGCTCGGAGGTAGAATGCCCCTGGGTTCAATCCCCAGTACCGAAAAAAAAATAAAAATAATTTGGTTGATATTAAGCTGGAACAAAAATAAACAACAAACATACTTCACTTACTGTTGCTAATAATCATGTTTATTTTGCTAATGAATTACTTTTTGCTTCTTACTTTGCCAGTTAATACCCAGCATTAATTAGATATCTAATAGGAACCCAAGAGCATGCTGTCCCTGCCAAGCTGGTGTTTGTGTCATAAGCTTAAATTTAAACTATGTTCATCTACAGAAAATCATACATATGCCAAGGACATAGACTATATAATTTTCATAGTTTAAGTTTTCTTGGGTTGTATATAGCTTTGGCTTAGGCTCAACATTTCAGAAACAGAGATAACAGCAACTCAGCATATCCAGTCAAAGGTCTATATGCTGCAATTCCACCACCAATTTTCCTCACAAGCCCTACACAAAACCTACTTAAGAGTCATAGGATTAAAAATATAACAAGGGCTGGAACTGTAGCTCAGTGGCAGAATGTGTGCTTAGCATATACAAGGCCCTGGGTTCAATCCTTAGTACCAAAAACAGAAAATAAAAATAAAACAATTTACACAAATATCTTGTTTAACATACTTGAATATTTACTATATAATTAGATAATTTTCTTTTAGATAATTACATAATTTCTTCATACTTCACCTAATCAAATAAAATCACTTGTATCCTTCTAAAGTGCTAAATGACAAATAGAAGGAATCCTTTTCCTCTAGAATATGAGACTACTAGGGGATAGGAATTATAGTTTTTACCTTTTTCTCCCTAATGCTTAGCATAGTACAATGTATAAAGTAATACTCAGTGATGCTGTTTTTTTACTGTACTTACATGATCTAAGTCATTTCAATTAAGTCATAACTGTCATCCGTGAGCTACATCACTTATGAATTTTCATAAATTAAACAATACTTAATACATTACATTTTAAGCACAATGACTATCTAGAACAGGAACTTGATATAAATTTTTCTTTTCATATTACTTATTAATTTTAACTGTTTCATCAGACATCATAAATACTAGCCAAACTATCTTTTTCTAATTCACTCACTGCAAATCCAGTGAATCTCTATGTTAGCTTGGATTGCATCAGCTTTTGCTACATTTGTTATGGAAACAACAACAAAAAAAAGAAAAAAATATATTGCCTGAGAAGATACGTTTTCCATTTTTGTAATCTTCCTAGACAGTAAGATAGTACTGGAAACACTAATGATAATCAAACACTTATCACATTATAGAACTTTCCACACCACTGAAAATACATAAAATGTATAGTAGGAAATATTTAATATTCTCTTTCCTGTTTATCCACAAGAAATTAATAGCTAAAATGGTTTCTATCCAACCCAAATCTTTACACTTACACATTTCTAGCTCTCTCTCTCTAAATATATATATATATATATATATATATATATATATTTATAGTTATAGTTATATATATTGTGTTATATAACAATTTATGCTATCATTTTAAAACATCATAACAATATTTCTGAAAGCCTTTCTAGCAAAACCCATGCTTATTTGTCTCAGCTATGGTAGAATTATAGGAAATTCTTTGGAGACTATAGAGTCGAATTAGCAATTCTCCCTCCTTCCACATATAACTGAGTTGGTCAACTAAACTGTAAATCAGTATAATTCACAAAGGACATATGCCCTACTAGTGATCAATGAAATAAACTTAGTAGATTGTGACCAGAACTATTAAAGAATACAATAGAAAAGAAAAATACTGCAGTACATCACATTTGATAAAGGTGAGTATGTTTTCATGGAAATTTGTTTTAATTGTCTGAGTATATTGATCACAATTTAAAATAATTTTTATGTGCGCTATAATCAAAAAAATTTGAAACTCAATGTTATAAACACTTTCCAGTGAATGCAAATGCATTCTTTCACATCCAAAAATGTGTTCATTCTGGTACCACAAAAATATTTCTTTTAAAAATGCATATAAATTTGGGCCTAGCAATTACACTTTTTTAGAATTTCTCCAAAAATATACTTGTGCTTGTGCAAAATTTGCATATATAAAATTATTCATCAGAAAATTATTCATGATACCAGGAAATAAGAAATAATTCAAATGCCATCAATAGGGTATCACTTGAATAATTTATGACACATCCATATTCTAAAAATTCATATAAGAGAAATAAGGAAGTTTTCTAATTTCTAAAATGGGAAGATCTTATTATGGGAAAAAAAGCAAGGTGAAGAAGAGTATTATAATATGATATGTTATAGTTCAAAGTCAGAGACAGGGGATCAGGGAATAAGAATCCATAATTGTAAAAAATTGGACAGGGGACCTGGATGGGTAGAAGACATAGATAAATAAGATTTATAGTTTTAGAAATGTATGAAGCCAGCTGTGGTGGAGCATGCTCATAAACCCCATATTTGGGAGGCTGAGAAAGGAGGATTACAGGTTTGCGGTGAGCCTCAGCTACTTAGTGAGGCCCTCCACAACTTAGTGAGACCCTGTTTCAAAAATAAAGAATAAAAAATAGGGCTGGGGGTGCAGCTCAGAGGTAGAATGCCCAAGTTCAATCCCTAGTACTGCAAAAAAAAAAAAAACAGAGAAAGAAATCTATGGATAATATCTATGCAAAAAGGAAAAAAAAAAGACACATAAGGCTACAACCCCGATACAATTAAAAATGAAAAAAACTAAAGCCGGGCGTGGTGGCACACGCTTGTAATCCCAGTACTTTGGGAGGCAGGCGGAGACCAGAGGATCGCGGCCAGCCTCAGCTCTCTCTCTCTCTCTCTCTCTCTCTCTCTCTACCTAGTGAGGCCCTCCGCAACTTCGTGAGACCCGGTTTCAAAATAAAGTATAAAAAAATAGGGCCGGGGGTGTAGCGTGGAGGTAGAATGCCCCTGGGTTCAATCCCCGGTACCGCAAAAAAAAAAAAAAGAAAAAAACTAAAGAAATGTCTGATTAAGAGGAGAAGCATAAATAAGGAACTCTCAAGAATTAATGATCAAATCATATTTTTAAATTTCTTATTACTCTACAAGTTTTACCCTCCAGCACAAGAAGACAAATTGAATTACTCTACTGATGGCCCTTCAAATTATTTTAAATCATATGTTCCTCACTTGGTATTTTCCCCCAACACTTTCTTTGTAGGTCTTAACATCCCTTGTTCCACAAAGGCTTAATTAAAAGTTCAGGCATAGAAGAAAATAGTATGTGTTACTCCTACCTCCAATTCCTGTGACATTAGACTGTGCCCTCATCTAAGCCTCGATGGTTGTATACGAGGACCAGATCCACTATTAAATGCCCTCTAAACTACATCCTGCTATTATCTGAAACGTACCCTCCCACTTGTTCAACAAGTACTGAAGACTACCTACAAAGAATCAGGCTGTGAAGACTTCTCTGTCCTCAGGAGCTCACACTGCAGCAGGTGAATCTGGACTACCAGAAACCTGTTACATGGGCCACAGCTATACCTTTAACCTATACACCTCTTCACCCTAACACTTTAAAGGAACCAGGGATGATCTGACATACCATTTTGCTAAAAATGACAAACTCAAATTCGGTAATATGTGATAAGATTAATAAACTAATACAACACAAAAACTAAAACGTGCCAGGCGTGGTGGCGCACGCCTGTAATCCCAGTACTTTGGGAGGCGGAAACCGGAGGATCCGGATTCGCGGCCAGCCTCAGCTCTCTCGCTCTCTCTCTCCCTGTCTCTCTCTCTCCTTAGTGAGGCCCTGCGCAACTTTGTGAGACCCGGTTTCAAAATAAAGTATAAAACAATAGGGCCGGGGGTGTGGCGCGGAGGTAGAACGCCCCTGGGTTCAATCCCCGGTACCGCAAAAAAAAAAAAAAAAAAAAAATAAAACATAAAGGTGATTAAGAGGATGAATTACAAAAAGGAACTCTAAAGAA
>PVJS01023147.1:0-29877 GCA_004027185.1 Glis glis | reverse complement strand
TAATCATACATCTTGATGGGTTTCAGGGTGGTAGAAGTATACATGCACACATCGGTCAATTAGCCCTCCCCCAATTCCCACCCCCATTCCCTCCCCCTTCCCTCCTTCTCGTGCTCAGCATTGTAGTTGACTTTGATAAGTTTGTGTATGTACATCCTGTGCATTAGGGTGTTTCCCTCTTCCCCCCTCCCATCTCCCTCAGTTTAGGGCACCTTCTTTACTCATCTGAGGTTTTCTCCATCTTTGTCTGGAGTCCCTCCTACACCCTATTCTCCCTAGTTTCCACATATTAGGGAGAGCATTCAACTGTTCACTTTTTGTGACTGACTAATCTCACTAAGTGTAGTGTTCTCTAATTCCATCCATTTCCCTGAAAATGATGTAATTTTGTTCTTGATAGCTGTATAAAATTCCATTGTGTACATATCCCATAGTTTTGTAATCCATTCCTCTGTTGATGGACATCTTGGCTGGTTCCATAGTTTGGCAATTGTGAATTGTGCAGCTATATACATAGATACACATGCGTTATTCTGGTAGTTTGGTTTCCATTCTTTTGGATAGATACCTAGAAGTGGTATTGCTGGGTCATAAGGTAGGTTCATTCCCAATCTTCTGAGGATCCTCCACACTGTTTTCCAAAGTGGTTGCACGATTCATATATTGAACAAGTATTTCCTGAGTGTCTACTGTGTGCCAGAGCCTGACCCGGATACTGATGGGGGAATGGATATTAAGAGAGCTTAAGGAATTTGCCCAAGATTGCAGAATCAATGTGTAAAAGAATATGGGAATTCTGTGGGGGAAAATCAAGTCATGCTTATGTGATCTCAACCAATAAGGCCTCTGAGTAATTAATTTGTATCTTTGGATACATCTTATTTGTGTGTATCTATGCTACTGAGAATTGAACCCAGGGGCTTCCTACCTCTCATCTACAACCCCAACCCTAGTTTACTTTTATTTGAAATAGGGTCTCACTAAGTTTCTACATGCTAGCCTCGAACCTACAGTATTTCTTTTTCAGACTCCCAAGTACTGGGATTACAGATGTATGCTGCCCTGTCTAGCTTAGATAAATCTTATTTTGAGTTATTTCCTTTGCACTATACTTTAAACTTTGTGTAAAATCATCCTGAAAACACTCATGTTTTTTCAGTGTCCAGGGATGCATTCGAATAATTTAGGAGTAAATAACTGGGAATGTAGCTGGGAGATATATAGAATTTTTAAAAAGCAAAAGTAGTAGTATTATTTCTCTACTGAGTAATGAACAATAAAAGTTGAAAAAAGAAATGGATCCCGAAGAAAAATAGAAACAGAAGCCCAATCACTCATTTGTTCTTAGAAAAGCCGAAGTCTATAAAAATCTAAAATCTTTGAGCTTTGGTCTGACTAAATCTGAAGACTAAATTGTGCTTTTCTGGGAATTCTTAGAAACACCTCTGCATTTCTTCTTCAGCTTTGTTTACATGTAATTTTTTATTATTTTTTTTGATAGCGCTAGAACAGGAAAACACATGTGTTCAACTCAGGAGTTTGAACAAATGGAGAAGTGTTTGTAGGTCAATTCAGATCCCGTTTGAAATGGATACCGCTGGCGCCCAGCCCACATCTCCAGTCCCGAATGCTCAGTGGTGCTTTGCTCTCCTAACCGGTGTTGGCTTTGGCTGCTGGATTGCACCTGCACTTCTCTAAGGAAGCCTTCCCTCAGGACCCTGGAATCCCTCTACCCACCTGCTGCAGGAATCTTGGGGGTTTACTTCCTGCCAGCCCCTTCCTTCAGTAAATAACTGAGAGTCCACCCACCTGGCTTGGAGTTGGAGGACTCTGAGATTAATCTACACACCTGAGCTGCCCTGCAGGAATAGACAGGTCAACTCTGGAGGGACACTGCCTAAAGTCACACCCTAGTTGGGTTTCCCCATTTTCTAAGCTGCTTCCCTATTCCCCTGGCAGTCCCCCTGGGGAGCGCTTCCAAACCAAATCATTTGGATCCAAATCCTAATCTCCTCCCTCACTCACATCCTCAATAAACAAAATTACATCCTGCTGACTTGCACAAAGATGGTTTAGTTTTTTAAATATTTAAAAAAATAAATCGTAATCCTTTCTATGTTTTAAATTATTTTAAAAAATAGAGAAGACTATGAAAGGAATGAAGATGTCAAGATTAATCTAGAAATTTCTCCTTTCTGTTTTCATTCTCCCAATGTAACCACTCCTTAGAGCTTGGTGTAGATCATTCTAGATTTTATATGCACACATGCACACACATATACATACATAATATTCATAAATATGCACATATATAATATAATTGTGTACTCTCATTTTTAATAAAACTTGTTTATACTACATCTATCTCTTTACAACAAGCTTCCTTTAATCTAGGAATATTCTGCTGAACTTTATCCCCATGAAAGCGTGGAGGGCTCCCTCAATTTTCATAAGTAACAGGTGGATGGTATTTTTCCTGCTAAATAATATTAAATAATACTCTATGTCATTGTGCATTGCTGTATGCACGGGAAGGGCTATTTCCTCCATATGCTAAAATCCTAGAAATGCACCTAATGATTACTAAGAAATATTTAAATCAATATGTAATCCAGCGCATTTAGGAAATTTTAGCTTCCCATAAATGCAAATTCCTAGTTTCTCATGAATATGATGAATACTCCTTCCCCAGTATCTCTGCTTCCTTCTCTCTCAAAACAGCATTTGGTTGTAGGAAGGTATGGAGCAGCTTGTGCAATCTTGATTAACACGTGGAGAGTTACTACAAAATTGCCATATATTAGTACAAGTCGTACTAACCTGTAATCCAGCTAACAGTTTATATCACTAGGCAGATGAAGGGTGTGGGGTGTGTGTGTAGGTACAGATAGATATTCATATATTCAGCATATCCTTGTATCACACATGCCAGGGGCATTCTACCTCTGAGCTACATCCCCAGCCCTGTTTTATATTTTATTTGGAGATAAAGTCTAAGTTACTGAGAACCTCACTAAGTTTCTGAGATTGGTCTCAAACCTGCAGTCCTCCTGTCTCAGCCTCCCAAGTACTGGGATTATAGGCATGTACCACCACGCCTGGTGAATTCTGATATTTATAAAGAATTCTCGACTTTACGTTGCTTATGATGTTATTTGCCATGTAATTTTTATTATATATAAATTCTAATATTTAATTTCACTTTTTATTTCATAACTGGAAAGTTACACTTTCTTCAAATAATATTTTTTTTCACCTAACATTTTGTTTTTTATTTTTGACCTTCTTCATGTATTCATTTGGAATACACGTGTATAAGTGAATAAATGTGTGTGAGGGAGGGTGTGCCAGGAAGGGATCTAACATTATTTTCCCCACAAAGTGGTAATGTACTATAGATATGCACTCTACTGAATCATTCATTCTCTACCTATTGATGTCTGAATTTTATCTTTTTCACATAGGAAGTTCATACTCTCTGTAGATGAAACATATAGATACAAGGGTATGATGAATATATGAATATCTATCTGTATCTGTTTACCTGTGTCTATTGGACGCTCTGCTTTGCTTCGCTAATCTGTCATCTCCGCTCAGTACTATGCTGATACAATTGCTGTAGTGTCATGACGCGTTTCCACAGGCAGGAGGGCAAGATCCCAGGCATCATTCCGCCAGTCCAAGATTGTTAAAACTAACCTTGAACATTTATCTTTCCTTCCTGCTTCTTTTGCTTTATGAAGTCTTAGACCTCTTGGCAAAACCCACATGTTTTCCAGCTTGATAATGTGATTCAAAAATCAAAATGCATTTGGAGATGTTTTGTAAGCCCTAGGAGTCATACAAATGTCAATTTCAGGGTCTCCCATATAATTCTTACTTGGGTATAAGAGGGGGAAAATGTTCCTTTCCTATATTGCCTGTAACTATTTACCTCCTACCACCCCATGTGCAGGTTATTAATCAAAACTCAATATCTAGCTGGGCGTGGTGATGCACACCTGTAATCCCAGTTCTTGGAAGACTGAGATAGGCCAGCCTCAGCAATTTAGCGAGGCCCTCAGCAATTTAGTGAGGCCATGTTTCAAAATAAAAAGCAAAATAGGGCTGGGGGTGTAAAAGGGTGTGCCTTTGAGCTCAGAGGTAAAAAGGTAAAATGCCTCTGGGTTGTTCAATCCCCAGTATCACAAAAATGAAACAAAATAAAAAACTCATTGTCTAAATCAGGAGTTTGTCCAATTGTTTAGATTATTAGAATGCCATTCCTTACTTTCTCTTAGTCTGCTTCTCTTCTAAATATGCTGCCTGGGGAGCAGAGGAGGGGATGCTTCTGCTGCTGCTTGTCATCTCTCCCTTTCCCTGGCCTCCAGAGCACTGGCCTTTGTCCATCCTCGTGCTGTTGTCCCTGCTGACAGTCAGGGATCTGGTCAGCATCTTTTGCCCCATGCAGTCCCAGTCCTGGACTCAGCATTTCTAGAGCTCTTGCTTGATGCCATGCACTCTCTGATTGGTTGTGATTCCCATTTAGCCTGCGGCCCTTGGAGCTGAACACCTGAGAAGAGTCCATCAGGCCCCATCCTGACCAGCAGCTCCCTTGCTCTGCTGAATTATCTTTGCTTCATCAGACCCAGTGGTAACCCTGGAAACTCAGCCTCTCCCCTACCTCCGCTTCCATGTAACCACCCTCCACAGGAATACTTCCTCCTAGAGGAATGACCAGGTGCTAGGCAGGAATCCCTCCAGTGTTTCCCCAGCTCTGAAACAGACTTCCCCAACAGGGACACTCCATGTGTCCCTCTCATGTTCTTCTCTCCCTTGACCCTCTCCCCCTTACACCATCCTAGTGCACAGCTAAAATTATTTGTTTTCTTTCTACTTCCCTCCTTCCATCATACCTCCTTCTACCTGAATCCAATCATCCTGAATGGGGGACAGAAATATCTCTGCACATTATTCAGATTGTATTCCAGGTGAATGGATCCCCTGGAGGAAAGCATCCACGGCCATGTGGCCGCCGTGCAGCTGGGGAGTCTTGATTCCTTCCACACAATGGGGCCCTTTTACAGTGAGTCCAACTAGGTCACTGCTGTGAAGTTAAAAGAAGAGAGAGAACCATTTAGTGCCTCTCCTGTGAGGATGGCAGCCTGGTTTTCCTGGCTATTGTCCTACTGAATTCTTAATGTCAGAAGCAGTGTCTTCCCCTTTGTTGTTTCTTCTATAGTATATTTCATCAGGCAAATAAATACCTAGAAAAGGTAAGGAGTAAGATGAAAGCCAGCTGTTGTAAAATGCAATGCATAAACCTTGCCCTCTTATCTAGTCTCCTCCTCCTTTTTTTTTTTTTTTGCATTACATCTCTGAGACAGATTTTAGCCACAAATAAAGATAGTAGCTGTCCAATTAAGATCAGCTTGTATGTCTGCTGCTACTACAGGTTAAGGAGTGACGGGGAAAAAGGAAGTAAAGTTTTTGGAAAGTTACTGACTAACAGACATCGTGCTTTCCCACATTTTAGCCTGGTTAATACCACATGATTTGTCTGCATTTCACAGATGGGGAAACTGAGGCTCAGAGGAGTATGGAGCATGACACCAGGTCATGAACCAGCAAGCAGCAAAGACAGAGTTGAAATGCCGCCATGATGTAATGCAAAGCTACTTCTCTTTCTAAGGAACTTTGTACTCCCAAGAAAATGGATTTCCAAAATAATTGTTTTAAAGCTGCCTACTGCTTGTTAGAAGGTGGTGCGGATAATGAGAGGTGTGTTCAGGATAAATGTCATGCTGCTCTGTGGTTTAATGCCTATGGGCTCTTGGCAATTTCCATTCTTGTGAGCTTTGCCCTAATAATTTTAAGGCTCCGTGCCAAAGTAAGTCAGACTGTGTTTTACGGGAATGCATTTCTGCTGGTTTCTTAACTGTATTTTACTTCTGCCAAATACCACACCCCCTTATCTTCCCATCATAGATATGCGATGGTGTGGTTGGAACTGCATGACGTCCACGTTCTCATTTTTTAGAATTTGGCCTAGATCCTAGTGATTTTTAGGAAGAATGTGACTTGCTTTTTAGGAATATCTAGAAACACTTGGGGACGATGTATTGCGTGTTTGACCTCATTTAATATTCAGCCTTGCTTGAGATTTAATTCTCCAGTCGCTGATGAATATGGTGGGTGACTGGGACTGAGCAATTTTTGTGTTCACTTCCCATTTTGTATCAGTCCTCCTGACCTTATGCATCGGGGTCCATGTTTTTATGACACCTTATCAGTCCTGATCTTATCATAGCATGTTTCATTTTCTACTATAGCTAAGATTTACTGTGCCCAATGGCTCTCAAATTTTAGAGCCTATTTCATTTTGATTTCATGTCATTTTTTTAAACAAGCTCCATAATATATTTGTAGCTTTGACTTGCCTCAAATTGAAGTTCGTCATTAATTTCCTTTTGAAACTGGGCCCTGCTTATCTGATACCAGGTAAACGGTTGCTTGAGCGGTGAATTAAAATATCTTATTTGTGTCCTTAAAGCAAAATCGTTGTTGTCAAAGGAAAAGATGAATTTCAGGTACCAGTGGGAACAATGGTTTGATGTTGGCTGGGGTCACTGGCCTCAAATGCAAGAGAAATTTGATTTTCAAATGAAGGAATTCTTACCACTCTTGTAGGACAAGCTTCCACCCTGGCCTCTGATCTCAGAGTCAGAACAGCGGCTCCTCCAAGGTGTGGGAGCTGCTGAGATGGGACTATTTATAGGTTTAATAGATGTATTTATAGATATATTTTAAGGCCCTTGTGGAAATAATTGCCAGTGAAGGTACTGCTTTTTTAACTAGCATAAGGAGTCATACAAGTCACCTATTTTAAAAACAGCCGTGAACTTTAAAAATAGATGAAGCTGGGTGAGAAAGTCATGTATATGTCAGGGCTCTGCCTCTTTGGCCTCAAAATCCTCTTTCTAAGAATTTAACCTAAGGTGATAATCATAGGCACACCTGAAGGTCTATTAAGAAGTATGTTTATTGTGTTCCTATTTATATAGCTCACATATAGAAAAGAAACAACATATCTAGAACAGGAAGCTGATAAAAGATAGATTTTTCTGTAGCAAGCTCTGTAAGTCTTTAAAAATTAAGAGTTTGAGGATAGAAAATGATGTTGGAAGAAGGGCACAGAAGTTCAGAAAAAAAAGATGTAGCATAATAGTAAATAAAATATAAAAAAATTAAAAATATGGTTATGGTACCAATTTTTTAAAAAAAGTAAACAATTTTTTTTTTTGCAGAGAAAGCAATATATCTCCCCCAAATGATAGTAATTATTTACATGGTTTTTGGAATTAGGGAAGAATTTTATTTTTCATAAAATTTCAGAAGAAAGAATTTTTTTTTCAATGAGAAGTATGGTAGGCACTTTCCAAAAATCAAGTGTGCCTCTTTTTACCGGCATAGGCTTAATTCTTGGAAAAAGGCAGAAAGCTCAAGGCTCGGAGAACATCTAAAGATCTTATGCTTTTGTTTTCAACTCAAAATATTACTTGTTTTGCCCTTCTGTGAGATTTCTGGGCTTTTCCCCACATGCATCCAGTCGTAGGGGCATTTGTCTTTCCCTAGGGAGCATCGTGTGTCAGGGAGGGAGGGACCTGGGGCTTCTGAATGACCGTTCTGTGCACTAATAGATAGGTGGTGATGAACCTCAGTCACTGGGTGTAATGCAGCTGCCGCAGGCAGGCACTGTTTACCTCAGCAGCATTCCTTAAATAGTGAAGTGCCTCATTTATAAACTTGGAGTTCTCATAGAAACCTTGAAAGGATTATATCTAATTGCATGTGTTGAGTAAAGTGAAATTGAAGTGTTTAAGAAAAGTGTGTACTTTTTTAAAAAAACTTAAGCTTTTTGATTCACACAATTTTTGTACATTTTTTATAAGGGAAAATGTGTTGTTTTGATGCATGTATACATTAGTGATCAACTCAGGGTAATTAGTATATCTATCACCATAAATTTCTATCATTTACCATATTATATATATAGCATTGCTGTTAACTATTCATCCTGCTGTCCCTTGGAACTCCAGAGCTTATTACTCCTGTTAAATAATAATTCTCAATACAGCTTCCATCAGAAAGTTTCCGTCTTAGCATTCTCACTGTTATAATCCAAAATGACCACACAACTTACAGGAAGGGAGATTTATTTGCTCACAGTTTTTTGGAGATTCTGGGGTCAGTCTGTGTGAGGCCAGGGTCTAGAGCTCAGGGGGGCATGGCGGTGGGAAGTGGAGAGAGAGAACGTGCATAGCTCTGCTCTCACATCATGGAAGCCAGAAGCAGAGAAAACTAGCAAGCGAGGGAATTCAAAGACACAAGCACAGTCCCTGAGGCCACACTCCAAGGGACCCACCATCTTGGTTCTCAGCTCAACCCTTGTGGTGTGACAATGTTTGTGTTCAACCGATAGATAAAACCTCAATCTCCTGCTCTTCTTTTCTGGTTAGGGGACTATTATCCAACCTCTGTTGCATTTTCTGGTGCCACAAGTCTACCCTCCACATCAGTTCATTGAGACTGCCATAGGTGGCCCTCATATTTTCCTTCCTTCATTTTCTAGCATAGATTTCATGGCTTGTGAGAAGAAAGTTTTTTTTTTCCCATATAGATGACATTCTCTTCTTTCTCTATTCGGTTTGGCTAGCCATATTTGAACTGTTATTACATCTATGTTTCCACCTGCTTTCTGCCTACTTCTGAGGAGTAAACGTGGCTACACAACCTGAGTGACCGACGCCATGTACATTTAGACCCACAGACCTCAGCTGGCTCCTTCGCTGTCTCACCACAGTTTTCTGGTGGTGTCCGGCTTTCTGAAATGAATTTCTTGTTTCACCTTTTCTGACTCACATCAAAAGAGAATTGCCATCGCATCCTCTGCATTTCTTCTTCCAGTTCCTCCTCACTGTTTTTTTTTTTTTTTTACCAACAGTGCCATAGTGCACAGTGTAAAAGTACTAGACTGTAAAGTGTCCCATGACACTAACAGTGTAATAGGCACAAACTTCCACATCTCAACTTTATAATTTCTGCAGTCTAATTCCTTATTTTGGGAATTGCTTCATTTTAAATTTTTGCAGTATTGCATTTTGTAGAAGTTATATATTACCAATAACATGTTTTAATGTTTTCCAAATTAAAAGATCCTATAAACTAAAAGATAGTTCTGTGATCAGGAATTGATTACATGTGTAGTCTTTAGACTTTGTGTTATGACTTTTAGTTATTTTATTTTTACCTGAAATCCATGACTATATTTTTTAATATTTTGATGAATGTTTGTATATAGTTTACTACTTCAGACGCTTCAGCGTGGGCTTTTTCTCCTCCTCCTCCTCCTCTTCCTTTTCTTTTTTGGCAGCCATGCTCAGAGCATGAACCACTTGGGGTAGTTTTAGCTGCATCCAGAGCATGTATGTGGACTTAACGATGATCTAATATGACCTTTATTCAAACTTTATACAACTATCTACAGTACTCCCTCTTTATCCAGTTTAGTTGTATGGGGTTTCAGTTAGCCCCAGTCAGCCATTGATCCAAAAACATTAAAAGGAACATTCCAGAAATAAGCAAATTCCTAAGTTTTAAACTGAGTGCCATTCTGAATAGCATGATGACATCTGGTGCCATCTCACTCTGCCCTCACCAGGGCACGAATCATCCCTTCATCCAGCATGTCCACACTGTATACAGTATGCCGCCTGTCAGTCACTGGGTAGCTATCTTGGTTCTCAGCTCAACCCTTGTGGTGTGACAATGTTTGTGTTCAAACGACCCGTAAGTAGTAGCCTAATACTACATCACAACGCCTACGTCATTCACCTCATTTCATCTCATTTTGTAGGTACTGTGGCATCTCACGTCCTCACAAGAAGGGTGAATTTAGTTCAGTTTCACAAACAAAAGCAAAGGAACAAACAAAAATCCTCATTAGCGTTGTTTGAAGCAAGCAAGACAAGGAGAGAGTATTAAGGATAAATTATCAGGGACATTAACTCTCATCCCCAGTGGCAGGCTCAGATCGAACCCCAGGGGGAAGAAAATAGCAAAACTTAGTGTGGGCGCTAAAAGGGATTGCTAACCAGGCAGTTCAACAGACAATCTGAATTCCAACTGGCCTTTTAACTTGGAGGTAATGACAGTAATTTTTGTAGACTAGCCGTGGAATGAGCATGTTTATAAATTTTTCTGTAATGAAATTATATTTTATGCAGTCCACCTCAAAGACTTCAAGAGCAGGACATGCTCTCATTAAATTACTTCCTAATTTATGTTAAATACTCATTCGTAGTTCCTGGGGACAGGGACACCAGTCTATCTGGGTTGTTGTTTTTATTGTTGTTTTTCCAGGTTGTTCCATGACCAGCTGTTAAAACAGACTGAGCTTAGAGGAAGCTCTCAGTAAACATGCTGGCCATTAGCTAGTGGGCATTGACAGGATAGTGTGTAATGGCAGAGTGCAGATACCTCTGTCATTTTCGATCTGAAGCCACTGAGAAAATGAGCAAGATAATTTTCTTTTTAAATAGCAGACATGTTGGCAAGGATGTGGGGAAACTGGGTTTCTTCTACACTGTTGGTGGGATTGCAAGCTAGTTCAACCACTCTGGAGGTCAGTGTGGATATTTCTCAGAAAACTGGGAATGGACCCACCATATGACCCGGCTATACCACTACTGGGTATCAAACCAAAGGGATTGAAACCAGAAAACTACAGTAAGATATGCATACCCATGTTCATAGCAGCACAATTCACAGTGGCCAAATCATGGAACCAACCTAGGTGTCCATCAACAGATGAGTAGATTACAAAATTGTGGGAAATACACACAATGGAATTATATTCAGCCATAAAGAAGAACAAAATAACATAATTTGCAAAAAAGTGGATGGACCTGGAGAACATTATGTTAAGCGAGATCAGTCAATCACAAAAAAAGAAGGGACATATGTTTTCATTAATATGCACAACCTAAGGAGTAGTAGGGTCACACAAGGGACTCTGGTTGATAATGGAGAACCCCCAACAGAACAAGGGAAGTGTGGTACAAGGGAAGGGGGAGGTCAAGAAAGAAGGGAATTAATGGAATTACTATCATAAATAACATGTACATGTGAAAATATACCAACATCATTCTTGGTACTTCATATAGGTGGGGGGAGGTGGGGGGCACTAAGAGCTGTGTGCATATATGGTAACATCAAATAGATATTCATTGCAATGTAAGACTCCAATGCACCAATAAAAGCACGTTAAAAAAAATAGCAGACACCTAAAGACCTCAAGTCATAAAAATCGCCAGTGATAAGGAGAGAGGGTTGCACGTGAAGGAAATTGTGTGGGGCGCAGGGAGGCACTAAGGAAAACACTGAGGCAAGGAGGCAGGGGAGCTGGCAGGAGCAAACCAGCAGGCCCGCCTAAGTCCATTTTCTGTTGCTGAAACAGAATACCACAGACTGGGTAATATATAAAGAACAGAGACCTGTTTCTCTGCTTCGGAGCCTGGGAAGTCCAATATGAAGGCCCTGACATCTGGTGTGTCATGCTGAGTGTCGATGAGGCCCTCTGCAACTAGACACACATTGATTCAAATATTTTAAAGAAACAATCCTAAAATTAAATATATATAAACCGGGCGTGGTGGCGCACGCTTGTAATCCCAGTACTTGGGAGGCTGAGACTGGAGGATCTGGGTTCCTGGCCAGCCTCAGCTACTTGATGAGGCCCTCCGCAACTTAGTGAGACCCTGTTCCCAAATAAAGAATAAAAACTAGGGCTGGGGGTGCAGCTCGGAGGTAGAATGCTTCAGGATTCAATCCCCGGTACTGCAAACACACACACACACACACACACACACACACACACACACACACACATACACAGTATGAATATGGAGGTCAGGACAGATTGAAGAAATTGAATACATATACTAGAAACAACTAAGTAGGATAAGCAAAAAAGTGTAGATACTGAAAACTGACAAATGTCAAAATGGAAACTGCAGACATACTCTAAATATTCTTCAAAAATATATTCTAGAAATAAAAAATCAAAACTACATTATGCCTCAAGGAGAATCAGTAAGGTCTGGTTAAAACTGAACACATCCCAGTAAACTTGTGAATTTTTTTTCTTTTTTTTTTTTCGGTACCAGGGATTGAACCCAGGGGCGTTCTACCTCCGCGTTACACCCCCAGCCCTATTTTTTATACTTTATTTTGAAACCGGGTCTCACGAAGTTGCAAGAGAGGAGAGAGAGAGAGAGAGCGAGCGAGCTGAGGCTGGCTGCGAACCCGGATCCTCCGGTCTCCGCCTCCCAAAGTACTGGGATTATAAGCACCACCACGCCCGGCTTAAACTTGTGAATTTTAAAAATAAGAATATAAGTCAGACATGGTGGTGCACACCTGTGATCCCAGTACTTGGGAGGCTGAGACAGGAGGATTGTAGGTTTGAGGTCAGCCTCAGCAACTTAAGTGAGATCCTCAGAAACATAATGAGACCCTGTTTCAAAATAAAAAAATATCATAAGGCTAGGCATGTAGCTCAAAGGTAGAATGCCCCGGGGTTCAATCCCCAGTACTACACACACATACACACACACATACACATACACACACACACACACACACACGATAAGAATATCAGTTTTTGGACATCCAGGCAAAAAGATCAGTAACTTATAAAATAGAAATCCCAGGCTGGCCTTAGAGTTTACAGTAATGTACATCATTAGAAAACAGTCAATCCCCCCAGAAATAAAGTGTGAACAAAATGTTCTATCTAGATAAACGGTGGAAATAACCAGCAAGCATTTCTGATCATGCGAGCGCTAGAAGGATGTGTTTCTTATGAAACTGCCTTGAAGAAAATGTACAAAGGTAAACCTCAGTTGAACACCAGTTGAATCGAGATGCTGTAGCAGAAAGAGTTGAACGCAAAACCCATTTAACTTTCAAGAGTAAGAAAGAAACAACTGTTTGAATCGCAGTTTCAGTGTATAATGTGAATGGAATGACAATGAAGAGACAATATAAGTCAGAAGAGTTGGGACAGAAATTGGATAGTGGTGTAAGAACTATTATTTCATCTTTTAGAATCAGAAGTCTAAAAGTCTTGCTTACAGCTAATAGTTCAAAAAGTGAGATTTGGAGATATGTATATACATACACATGTAAATATATGTATTTTTTTTTTTGGTGGTAGTACTAGGATTGAATTCAGAGGCAGATTACCTCCAAGCTACACCCCCAGCTCTTTTTGCTTATTATTTTTAAATTTTAAAACAGAGTCTTGCTAGTTTGTTTGATCCTCCTGTTTCAGCTTCACAAGTACTGGGATTACAGGTGTGCACCGGCATGCCCAGCTCAGATTTGGATACATTTTTAAGTGGGGAGAATTTGAAGTACTAATAATTCTAATGGTCTCTACTAAAACATGTTGGCAAAAAAGAATTGAAGATATATTAATCTCACTGCATTACAATTATCTACAATACAAGAGATTATGCATATTAATTTTTTGTTGTTGTTATGGGGAATTGAACCCAGAAGCATTCTCCCTCTGAGATACACTCTCAGCCCTGTTTTATTTACTTTTTATATTGAAATGGGGTCTCACTAAGTTACAGAGGCTGGCCTTGAACCTGCAATCCTCCTGTCTCAGCCTCCCAAGTGTTGGGATTACAGGCGTGCACCACCACACCAGGCAAGACTAATGTTTTTATAAGAGAAATTTGGACACAGAAACACAAAGAGGAAAGACAAATATGTGAAGGAGACAGATTGACATTATGACGTCATGAGTCACGGAGCACCAAGGGTGGCCGGCAACTGCCAGCCGCTGGGAAAAGTCAGGGAAGTGTGGTCCCCGAGTCTTCAAGGCGATGCTGAATTTCTAGCCTCCAGAACTGAAAGATAATAAATTTCTGTTGTGCTAAGTAGCCAAGATTGTGAGACTTGTTATGGTAGCCCTCAGAGATTAATACAGAATGGAAACAAAATTTAAATTCATATTTAATATTTATATTAAATTAAAAATTAACCCAAATTAATCTCTTTAAAACTACGTTTTGATTCATATTCATTCCTGTTCATTAAATATTCATGAACTTCATATTCATTAGATATGAGTTAATGTGTGTTAATAAACAAAAAGTACAGTAAATCAGTTGAAAATGAGACAAAAAGGCATGGACTCTGGGAAGCAATCATTTATTTATCTCGGGCGGTGGAAGACCAAATATACAATAGTACACAGAAGACTACATGAAAAATGGATGAAATGGTTCTAATTGAGTAGATCAACAACTATACTTTGAAAGAGAATATACATAATTTTCCTGTGCCTGTGCAACGTTTATTTTAAAATAAATTCAATAATGTATGAATACATAGCCAATAGTATCTAATCCCAATACAAAGGAACTAGAAAATGATAAAAAATAGAAACCAGGCCTTACCACCAGGCAAAATGAGCATGCTTTCTTAATTTTGGATCAGCAAAGAAACAAATTTCAGGACATATGAAAAAAATACTACATAATGAAATTGAGGAGATACAACTAAAAGATGTCTCAGAGAAAAATATCTAACCCTATTTACATTGTAAACAGTAGGAATGAAAGCCAGTGATGTGAATATTCAATTCAAAAGATAGAAAATATAGCCATGCATTGTGGTGCACACTTGTAATCCCAGTATTTGGGAGACTGAGACAGGAGGATCACAGGTTTGAGGCCAGCCTCAGCAACTTAGGGAGACCCTCAGCAACTTAGCAAGACCCTGTCTCAAATAGATAAATGAATAAGTAAATAAACAAATAAAATGTAAGTAAAAATAGGACATGTGTATGCAAGTGTGTATTTTCCCAAAGCCTATCTTTGGCCTATTGGAAAAATGTTAAACTTTCCATTGAACTTAGGAAAAAAATAAGGATGTCCACTATAATTAGCATAAGTAGGGTTTAAAAATTGGGAATATAAAGATTATCATGATTTATAGAAGATATGGAATACCTGACAAATGTAAGAAAATCCACCAGAAATTTTACCAAATAAAAGAATATAGTGAGGTAATTTGGGATAAAGTTATACAGAATTCAACAACTTTGCTATATATGAACAACTACATTTACAAATGGCAAAAGATACTCCATTTCTAACAGAAAGATAGAATACCTAGAAACCAAAAAAGCATTGAAGAAGTACTTATTGGAGAAACCATAAGAAGTTATTAAGACCCCTTAAAAGGCATTTGAGTAGAGGAAAAGTCACAAGACTCTTGATAGATAAACTCTATACAATGAAACTTTGTTTTCCATAAATTATCCTATAAATTTAATTAAATTCCAGTAAAAATGCCCAGATGAGATTTTTCATTCAAATTAGAGAATCAGATTTTAAAGATCATATGGTAAACAAGCCATGTGATAATAAGCAGAAGAATTTTGAAAAAGAGTTGGAAGAGATGAGAATCAGTTCTCCAAACCATACTACAGATATTATCTAACTAGCTGGGTGCAGTGGTGTATGCCTATAATCCCAGTGCTTGGGTGACTGAGGCAAGAGGATTGAAGGTTCAAGGCCAGCCTCAGCAATTTAGTGAGCCCCTCAGCAACTTGGTGAGACACTCTTTCAAAATAAAAAAATAAAATAAAAGTGTAACTAAAAGCTACAGTGCTTCTGTGTTCATCCCCCAGTGCCATAGAAAAGAAAGTTATTATCTAACTAAAGTATAGTGTTGGAACAGAAAAGAGTTCAGAAATAGCCCCACCCAATATATGAGGGATTTGCTATATGTAAAAATTGGAACTTATATTAAGGATAGATGATTTGGTAAGTGCCGTGGAGTAAAGTAGATGAAACATAAAAAGACATTAATGAAAACACAAACATATTTTATAAAAACATGAAAAAAATTTTTAATCATTTTGCAATGAGACAGACCTTTCTTAGTTTGGGTAAGATAATAAACCATAGCCAAAATCATAAATTCAATTGCATAAACATTTTTCCTGGAAAAAATATACCACAAGCAATGTCCAGACAGGAGAACCAACTAAAAAAAAATAACCAAGAAATACGATGACGACTGTATACATTTGCTATGTCAGTATCATTTCATATATCACAAAACAAACCAATGAGTGAACATAGGCAGAGGATAAACAAACTTTACAGAAAATAAGAATTAAATCTTTTAAAAACTTGAAAGATGCTAAACTCTACTTAAAACATGAAATATGTGTGTGTGTGTGTGTGTGTACATAGAGTGTGTGTATACATAGCATTTTTCATTTATCAATGGGAACATGAAAAACATTCTTTTTTTATTTCTGTGACACCTTAAATTGCAAAACTTCTGCAGAGGTCAGCCTGATAATAAATTTGCTAATGCATGTCAAAATTTAAAATGTAGCTATGTTTTGAGTTTGCATATTTACTTCTAGGTATTCTTTTTCTTCATGCATTCTAAACTCAGTAGGTATATATACAAAGGCCTATGCACGAAAGCAGATGTTAAAGCTATGACTGCAATACTTAGAAATACTACAAGTGTTCAATAATAAAATTAGTTATTATGATATAGCTTGATTATGGGTGAGGGTATGGGTTTAGACTAAATCTGGAAGTATTTACATGAAATGGGTACTAAGTCTCACTGATGGAGAAAGAAATAGGAAAATAGACCTGGGGAAGAGAGTCTTACTTTCTGTGTATTTGTACTTGGAACTTTGGGTGGCACACATATCATAGATTAAAAGTTAAACAAAATGATAACAGAGGTGAAAAGGTTTTAGTAGGCCACTCATGAATACAGTTTATACTAACATAGACTTGGTAGGAAATTTTAGTTCAAAACTTTAATTTCTAATATTTTGCAGTAGAATAGTTTCATTTACTTTGTTAGAGGCTAATCTACATATGGAATTGCCTGACTATACACAGGATTCCAGAAAACTTAGATTAAGTCAGAAAGTAATCACTTGTTCGACCATTAACTTGGTGGCCTGGTGATGCTTAATAAGGTATTAGATCAAGATGAACTTTCCAAACACATTTATCAAATCACCATTTCCTGCAGGATTACTTATTTATACTTGAGGCAGAACTGTTGAACTCTGCCCATTTGCATAGGTCATTTAATAAATTCTCCAAATATTTAATTTGTACCTGTAATGTATCTAACCCAGAGGCTCGGACCTATCTTGATGTAATTTGATACTCTATTTCTTTATCTTAGAACTGTCTGAATATTTACTACAAAGATGGTTGTTTCCCTTAAAATCTCATTGTGGACCACCTCACTCACTCAACAAATATTGACTTAAGCTCTGCAGTGTATGAGGCTGGGATATTTGTACAGAAGATAGTGGAAGAGGGAATTACTACAAATACCATGTTCTGTAGTACCTGGTAAGAGTGGTATTTTGGTACCATGTCAACATGTCAAATATTTACTTGCATCCACATTCATGTTGCATTTACATTCATCCTGGCGTGGGGATGTTCTCTGCAGGGAAATAGCAGAGTGAGACTCAGCGTTCAGATCTCTCTCCAAAATCTGTGATAGGTAGGACCAGAGTCACAAAACAGTGGACCGATACAGGCAAGAAACGATGAAGGTCTGGACTAGAGGAATGGTGTCAGAGAACAGAGATGAAGCAAGAAATTCAGTCCAGTAGGAAATATTACCAAGTCAAAGCAGGCAATTTGTTGTATATTGCGGAGAGATGAGGGGAAATGATGGGTCATGTGGACTCCAGCTTGAAATGGAATTTGTATGGTTATCAGCAAAGGAGAGGACATGCCTGATAGCATTATTCACAACCCCTCTCCCAATTTTTTGAGCTCCAGGACCTCTCTTTCAATAGCTAAGCCTTTCAACTTGCTAAAATGTCAGCTCGGTTGAGCATTATGGAGACTAAGGAAGCATACAAGTCTCTCTTGACAAATTATGCCTCCTCTCTGTCGATGTAAATGCTCCCTTAAATCACTCTTAAATTTCTCCTCTATTCCCAAGGACCTGGTGGGGCGCCGAAGCCGGTGATAATAATTTAATCTCTACATAAATTCATAAAATGGAAGTGACAGAACAGAGTTTCACCCCACACTACTCCGAATGTTCACATCTCATTTCTGGCTGCCATTGGATCTTTCTCCATGAAAAGAACATCCGATTCTTAAAAGTCGAGTCGTTTTCTCCTTAGTTGATTTGATATGGCATTCTGAAGAGATTGGGGACGCTTTCCATCTCTGCCTCCCCACATTTGTATTCCGCAGAGAGGCTCTCAAGGTCTTAGCTGCTGAATCTGCATTGTTGAGATGAAATCATGAGCCTTTTGATTTAATGTAAGAGCTTCATTATTCTCAGCTGTGTCGTTTGGGGCCCGTATCTCTGCTGCCTGAAAATGCCATCAGGATTCATCAAAATAAACAAAACTCTCTTAAAATTTACTTTCTGTCTTGAGAACAATAGGAAAAATAGCTGGAAGGGTATAAAGATATGTAGAGAGGATGCACAATATGAGTGGGGTAATAGGACGAGAATATAAGGAAGTGCATGCTTCTCTTCCAAAAACTGTCTCATGCCAGCGTTTTGAAAATTTCTAATAAATTCAGAGAACACATCCCTGTTTCCTTCCCATAGAAGCAGAGTTCAGTTTGCCTACTTTGTGTTTCTCAATTTTGAAATGAATGCTTATTCTAACATTTGTACCTTTATTCTTAAATACTCTACAGATAGATCAAATTTAGTACATCAAAGAAGGTAGGCAGGCCGGGCACGGTGGCTCATGCCTGTAATCCCAGTATTTGGGAGGTTGAAATAGGAGGATCAGAGGTTTGAGGCCAGTTTTAGTGACTTGGTGAGGCCCTCAGCCCCTCACTTAGTGAGACCCTGTTTTAAAATAAAAAATAAAAATGACTGGAGATGTTGCTCAGAGGTAGAATGCCCTGGGTTCAATACCAGTGCCAAAACAAACAAACAAACAAAAGATTAACAAGTATCATGTACAACTATCCCAGAGAAATCAGACTTAAAATAGAAAAATGTTACCATTACCATATTCCCATAATATGGTCTTATCTATTAAAGTGCCTCAATGTGGGAAAAAAATGAAAGAAAAAGAAGAGAGCTAGTTTGGGAGGTGTATTAGTACATTTTCCACTACTATAATTAAAAACCTGAGGCTGGGTACATTATAAAGAAAAGAGGTTGGTGTAGCTCACACTTTTGGAAGTTAAAGGCATGGCACTATTACCTTGGTGAAGATCTCAAGGTGCATGACATCACAGTGTAGAGCCTGTGCAAGACAGAGAGATCACACCACAGGAAGCCAGAGTTTGGGGGAGGGCCGTCCTGCTCTTTCTGTAACAACCTTCTCAAGAGAACTAACTCAGGGTCCTACAAAAATGACCTTAATCCCTGCTTAGGCAGGCTACCAAGATCTAACAACCTTGGTGTAGGCCCCACCTCTTAACAGTCCCACCACCTCTTAACATGGACACAATGGGTACCAAATTTCCTATGTAAGAACAAACTGCATGGAGACCATAGCAGGAGGTGACTGACCTAAGACTCTTCCCAAAGCCAGAGTGGCAATGAACTGTGATTTTGAGTATAATGTTAAATTGGGATAAGGTGCATTGGAGACACACAGTACGAGAAAGCACTCCCGGGTTGGTTATCTTTCAGTGCTTCTAGTCATGTATAAGGCAGTGAGGTTTGGGGTGTCCAAATACTCACAATGCCAAACATTTGCATCCCCGCCCATCTTTAATCAGTGATGTTATTTTGGTAGCTTGAAACTGACCATGGTGGGAAGATTTATACCACAGGAATTAGAAACTGCTGCAAGTCAGTCTCCACTCCTTAGAGGGCTGTTATACATGGACCTTCGACCATTCTCTTTCAGCAATGATAGCAGTTTGGTCACACCGTGTAGGCTTTCAGTTCTTCTGTTATCCACGCTAACCTCTTTTTAAGCAATCAGACCTGAGTTTCTAGCAAAGCCGCCTGCATGAGGTAGACCCTCTCAGCACCTTGCCCCTTCCATTGCCTTCACTTTTAAAGTTACCTTGAATTTACACCCAGTGTATTGGTTTTGCTTTATTGTAATGATATGAAGTGTCTTTCTTTGAATATATTTATTTAAATCAACTCAATAAGAAGGATGAGCTCAGTTTAAAAAAAAGAAACAGATGGTCCATAAATAAAGCAAAAATCAAGAAATTGGTTCTGATAAATCTAAAGATGGGGGTCCGCTATTCTGGGCAGGAATCAGGAATTAGTCATGTCTCCTTTATGAAGACTTTTTTTCTTCTCGGTTCAGCCCTCTAGACAAACCCAGAATAGAGACATAAAATAATTTTACAATCTTTGAAGTAGAGGATAAGATTAAACCATTGCTGGAATGGTTTTTAGAAAGCAATACGTTTCGCTCAAACATTTCATCTTGATTTCCATTTGCTCTTCATATAAAAATAAATCTAGACTGACAGGAGCGGAGTCACTATTCAGGCGTGAGATGTTGCGCTGTCTTTCAGATACTGTCGCTATTCTCGTGACTGTTACACACGTAGGAAATGTGGCCTGTTGTCCTCATTTAACAGCCGACTGCGGTGTATGTGCTTGTGAATAAGCAGGTACATGTGCCCTGCGTACATGCATTCCAGCAATAGGATGCCCATTTGCATTTCTATTATCCTACCTCCCACATCCTCTGTCTTTAGGGGAAAAAAAACTTAGATTTCAAAATAAATATTTTGCCAAGTGTGGTGGTGCACACTTGTAATCCCAGTGCTTGGGAGGCTGAAGTAGGAAGATGGCAGGCTCGAGGCCAGCCTCAGCAACTTAGCGAGAGCTTGTTTCAAAATAAAAAATAAAAAGGACTTGGTGTGTAACTCAGAGGTAGAATGCCCGTGAGTTCAATCCCCAGTACCAGAAAAAGAAAAAAGAAAGGAAGGAAGGGAGGGAGGGAGGGAGGGAGGGAGGAAGGAAGGAAGGAAGGAAGGGGAAAGAATGAAAGAATTACATCTTAATGACACTTCCCAATATAAAACTTCTCCATTTCCTGCTTTTGTGTGTGTGTGTGTGTGTGTGTGTGTGTGTGTGTGTGTGTGTGTTACTGGGGATTGAACCCAGGGGTGTTGTACTTCTAGGCTATACCCCCACCCAGATTTTATTTTTTGTTTTGAAACAGGGTCTCACTAAATTGCCGATGGCCTCACCAAGTTGCTGAGGATGGCCGCAAACCTGTGATCCTCCTGTCTCAGCCTCCCAAGTACTGGGATTATTACAAGTGTGCGCCATCATGCCCGGCTCCCCTGCTATCATTTTGTCATTAGCAAAAAGTGAAGAGTACATTCTAGCTTGAGTGTACAACATCTACTTTTAAGTTCAATAGTATAATCTCTAGCTGCCTAAATTCCAGATTTTTGTTTGGATAATGAATATGTGCTTATGCCTAGTTGTATGGGTTTGAAAGGAAAGCCCCAAGCTAACAGGAGACCCAGGGTGTAGCCTTAAAAAATACAATTTTATCATCCAGAATCAGCCAGTTATTCTCTCAGAGCCTCAGTGTTTTCACGTATAAAACAGAAGACTTCATCATTTGCCAGGGAGTACTGGTGTGAAATATAATACAAGTATTTTACTAATCGCAGTTGATACTCATGGAGTGGTTGGCTATATGGCAGTCATTGTCTAGTTTATTTGCAGGGATTCTCTTATTTGATTGTCACTGCCATATTCCCATATTAAACAGAGCCATGAATCTGCGTTTGAGTCTGGATCGCACCCTCTTGAACAGCCGTCCAATCGTTTGCCCTCGAGTGAGATAAAATAAGTATTTTGAAATATAGCAAAATGATAGTGCAGAAATGGGTGCATGGACTGAATCTTTTTTTCTTTTTTGCAGTACTGGGGATTGAACCCAGGGGCATTCTACCTCCGAGCTACACCCCCAGCCCTATTTTTTATTCTTTATTTGGAAACAGGGTCTCACTAAGTTGTGGAGGGCCTCACTAAGTAGCTGAGGCTGGCCGCAAACCCCTGATCCTTCGGTCTCAGCCTCCCAAGTACTGGGATTACAAGGGTGTGCCACCGCGCCCAGCTTGGACTGAATCTTTAAGCAGAAAAAGAGCTGATGTGGGGGAATTCAAATAAATTCAGGAAATACAGTCTCCCCAGGAACAGCGGAAGAAAAGCGGTGGAAATATATGTGCAGGGCTGGGGCGGGGGGCGGGGGGGAATTGGCTAACAGAATTGGAATCACATTCCTGACTCTAACCTTGCTTTACTGTAGGTGGTTTTCTCAACTTGGAGTTCCAATCCCAATCCTCATTTTTCCACTCTCCCCACATTTACCTTGCACCACCTTCTCTAACCTGGTTGGAAATCCTCTGACCCTTTGAGATTCTGCCCCAATACTTTCTCTCCTAGATTTCTCCTTAGGTTCCTGAATTGCTCCCTTACGAATTAATCATTCCTTTTCAATACTTCTGTAGCCCCCTTTTTCTTCTATTTCAGGATTTCTTAGCTTTGGGATTCTTGACAGTTGGGCCCAGATAATTCTTTGTGTTTTAGGGGCTGTGCTGTGCATTGTGAAATGTTTAGCATCGTCTCCGGTCTCTTCTCCCTGGATGCAGTCAGTAGTCCTCACGCACCAGTCATGATAATAAAAAAAATGTCTTAGAGCCTCGCGTGGTGGTACACGCCTGTAATCCCAGTATGTGAGAAGCAGAGACAGGAGGATCGCAGATTAGAGGCCAGCCTCAGCAACTTAGCAAGGCCCTCAACAACTTAGTTATATTCTGTCTCAAAATAAAAATATAAAATGGGGCTAGGGGTGTAGCGCAGAGGTAGAATGCCCCTGAGTTCAATCCCCGGTACCACAAAAAAAACAAACAACCGAAAATTCTTGAAATATTGCCGAAAGTTCCCTTAAGAGCAAAACTACCGCCATCGAAAGCTACTGTTTTTTAGCCACTCTAACTACATAATTCCATTTCCAAGAAGAACCTGGACCTAGCCTGAGCAAATTATTCCAGTCTTCACTTTGGAAAATATTTTTACTATAACTCAGTTATTCTCAAGCTAGAGATGTCTGGGGAGCTTATTAAAACACAGATCGCTGGCCCTCTCACTACTCGTTCACATGTTTTTCATTTGAATAGTCTAGTTTGGAGCCCGACTTTACCTTTCTAACACATTGCTTAAAATTTCAAGTGATGGTGATGCTGCTGGTCTGAACCATTGTCAGAGAATCATTGTCAATACCTGTCTCTGTCAACATTTGCACTGCTATAATCCAAAAGACCTAACCACACAACTTAGAGGAAGGAAGATTTATTTGCTCACAGTTTTGTTTTGTTTTGTTTTTAGATTTTGGGGTTCAGTCCATGTCAGGCAGGGTCTGTGGATTTCAGGGCATGGCAGCAAGAAGCAGAGAGGGAAAGAGCAGGGGCTCTGCTATCATATCATGGAGGCCAGAAGCAAGAGAGAGAGCAAGCACGCAATGGGATTCAGAGACTAAAACACAGTCCCCAAGGCCACCACCCCAGGGACCCACCTTCTCCAGCCACACCCCACCTGCCTAGGTGACCACCCAGTAAATCCATTACAATGGATTTATCCACTGATGAGATGATAGCCCTCACGACTCATTTACATCAACTCTGAACATGAGCTCTTTGGGGGGGGCATTCTATACCTAATCATAACAATACCACTGTGCAGCAGTTCCACCTCAGCTTTTCTGGCTAGATGCCTGGTAGGCAGGACCACGTTTTGTCCTTTCTCTTAGTCTCAGCTCTGTGTTTTACACATAGTGTGTTCTCACTGAGGCAATGAGATAAATCAGTGAATCTGCAAGTGCTTTGCAAAGGTTAAAGGGCTTTGCAGACACAGGACTGGGGATGTAGCTCGGTAGTAGTGTGCTTGCCCAACACGCACCAGGTCCTAGATTCGATCCCCAATACCACCCAAAAAAAAAAATAATAATTACAGGTATAGAATGCCATTAGTAAGGTAATGAGATTTGCAAAATATGGGGGCTAGGTAGAGACAGTTCTGTTTCCAGAAGCATTTTGACAAGAGAGCTAAATGAAATGTCTCCAGCGGTTTTGAATTCATTGTGATTCAAACAAAGGGCTGCTGTGAATTATTCTGTTGTCATGGCACATCAAGGAAGTTGATGGATAAAGGGACACACTAATGAGAGTCTAAGTGACAATATGAGATGAAATCAGCGGTCTCTAAGCGACTTCTTCCGTGGGACGCTGGAAAGGCTTCTATTCACATCATTGCTGATTATCAGGATCACTAGACTTTTGAGGGGCTGCGTTCACTTTGCAAATCCTGCTCCTACGGACCATGTCTACACTGATGCTTGGAAGAAAAGTGACTAGAGACAATTGGGTAGAGGAAAATATAAAAATTACTATTCATTTATAAAGCTTGGCAGGGCGTGGTGGTGCATGTCTATAATCCCAGACTTGGGAGGCTGAAACGGGAGGATCACAGGTTTGAGGTCAACCTCAGCAACTTAGTGAGACCCTGGTTCAAAATAAAAAGTTAAATAAGGCTGAGGATGTGGCTCTGAGGTAAAATGTAGAACATCCCTGGGTTCAATCCCCAGTACCACCAAAAAAAAAAAAAAAGCTTGAGTGCCATGCCTTCTGTAGTCACATTTATCTTTTCTAAGCACTTTCATATCTATTACTCTCTGTACTCCTCATATAATCCCTTGGTGGTAAGTAAAAGCATGTTTTTTCCCATTTTTTACATGGAAAAAAAGAAACCGAGGCATAGAATCTTTAATAAGAGTACAAGTAAACTTTTAAATAGTGGAACAAGGTGGCGCATGTCTGTAATCCCAACTACTTGGGAAACTGAGACAAGAGGATCCAAATGAGGCCACTCTGAGCAACTTAGCAAGACCTTGTTTCAAAATGAAAAAGAAAGCCGGGCGTGGTGGCACACGCTTGTAATCCCAGTACTTTGGGAGGTGGAGACCGGAGGATCCGGGTTTGCGGCCAGCCTCAGCTCGCTCTCTCTCTCTCTCTCTGTCTCTGTCTCTCTGTCTCTCTCTCTCCTTAGTGAGGCCCTCCACAACTTTGTGAGACCCGGTTTCAAAATAAAGTATAAAAAATAGGGCCAGGGGTGTAGCGCGGAGGTAAAACGCCCCTGCGTTCAATCCCTGGTACTGCAAAAAAAAAAAATACCTTCAAAATGAAAAATAAAAAAGACTGAGGTGTGTAGCTTAGTGGTAGACCTCCCCTGGGTTTAATCCCCAATACCACCCCACACACATGCACATGACTTTTAAATGAAATACAACTGCTTAGAAAGAGAGCTAAGGCTGGGTGTGGTGGCGGGCACTTGTAATCCCAGTACTTGGGAGGCTGAGACAGGAGGACCCCGGGTTCGGAGCCAGCCTCAGCTACTTAGTGAAATCCTGTTTCTAAATTAAAATGAAAAAAGGGTCAGGGATGCCAGAGGTAGGATGCCTCAGGGTTCAATTCCCAGTACCACACACACACACACACACACACACACACACACACAAAATAGAACTAAGTGGAGAAAATAAGTATCTTAATTCTTCATATGGGTCCTTCTAAAAAGAACACCACCAAGATGGACTGCATCTTTATGAACAATTAAATCGTTCATTTCTTCCTTCATTTCTTCCGCATTCATTTCCATCGTGAGAGCCTGGAATCTTGCCCTGCATCTCCAGGACTGGTTCTGTACTCCTCAGACCTTCACTCAAATATCATTTCCTCCCACAAGCCATCTCTGAGCACTCTATTAAGTCACCTCCAGTCCTCTTAAATATATCACCCTGTTGCTTTCATCCATAGAGCTAGACGCAATCTGATATTAACTCATGGATTTTTTTCATCCTGTACTGATGGTCTTGTCTCACTGGAATGTCAGTTCCTCAAGGGCAGGGCATCCTTTGGCCTGATCTGCCCTCCAATTGATAGCACCTTAACACGATGCTTCAATATAGCAGACATGTGGTGCATCTTTGTTGGATAAATGGATTTGACCTTCTTTAATTGAGTTCCTGTCATGGGGCCAGGCACAAATAAGAATATTCAAACACAGTTTTTACTTCAAAGCAACTAACCCTTGAACCTTTGGGCAGGAGGAAGACCATTCTCTGCTTGCCACTTGACGTACATTCGTCTTTTGTTGGTGCTACAGAAATAATTGTGCAGCGGCTCGAGAGATTTCAGTAACCAGCAAGATTAGTTAGCTTGATAAGAGGCAGCAGAGAATAACAACAGAATGAATTATGGAGTCAGAGTATTTGAGACATTTCTTGGCTCTATCTTTTACTACCTATGTGGTATTTTTGTTTTGTTTTGTTTTGTTTTGGTAGTAATGGGGATTGAACCCAGGGGTATCCTACCTCTGAGTTACACCCCCAGCCCTATTTTACTTTTCATTTCGAAACAGGGTCTCACTAAGTTGCTGAGGCTGGCTGTGAAACCTGCGATCCTCCTGTCTCAGCCTCCCAAGTACTGGGATTACAGGCATGTGCCACCACTCCAGGTTTATCTGTGTGACTTTGGCTAATTTACTTCTCTGAGTTTCAGTTTCCTTATCCGAAAGTGGAGATAATACTGGCCTTGGTTTCGAGGAGATAAATAAGTGAATATAGGTAAAGTGCTGAAAACAGTGTTCATCTAGATTAAGCACAGAATAAATATAAGTAAAAATTATCATATAAAGCCACAATTGAGAGTTCTACCCCAAATCAGGTTCCATATTAATCAGGTTGCTGAAATTCAGGAGATACCACACAAAAAAGCCATGCTTACCATTGAGAAACATAGGGATGCAGGCTGAAAATGTCTTAGATATGTGAATGGGAAGCTTTTATTTTGCCTTTATTTTATCCCCAAACCCACTCAGATTACACATTGAGGAAATGTTTTGCTTTCAAGGTGCACAGCCTGAAGGTAGGGAAGTGGATAGCTTTGACTCGACATCAGGTAATAAAACCCCTGTAATAAAGAACCTGCTAAGTATGCGCTCATTTCAGTGGTATCAGAATATTTCGGCACAGCTCCAGCAGCCAGGGGAGGTACATTCAGAAGCTGCCGTACCCCAAGCAGGGATTATAGGCATATTTTGAGCAGTACCTTGACAGCAAGAGCATTTGGCACGAAGTGTAACGCCAGAATCACTCAGCCTTATAGTTGCACGGAGATGGAACCAAGATAGAAACTCAACATCTGAGCAAAAAAAAGTTGACAAGTTGAGAGAGTAAATGCACACCCATTTCCCTGCAAATGACCTGGTTTTGTTCCTTATGGCTGTGTAAAATTTCATCCTGTGTACATGCCACATTTTTTTTTATCCATTCATCTGTTGATGGTCACCTAGGTTGGTTCCATAATGGTACTAAGTGAGATGAACCCATCTCAGAAAGTCAAGGGTCCTGCCATACGTAGAAGCTAGAGGGAAAACAGGAAAGAAAAGGGACTTCAGGTAAATGAGGAGAGAAACCAGTAGAATAGTGGAATGGCATGGAAGGAGGGGAAAAGGAGAATCGATGAAGGAAACAGTTTGAATAATGCTAGGTCCATGCATGAAGGCATCGCTACCCATCTCACTAACATGCAGGGGGAGTGGGAAACACACCAAGTGCTGTGTGCAGGTCTGTTTGTATCACTCTGAACCTCAGCATGATGTATAATAGCAATGTACCAGTAAAAGTATAAAACATTAAAGAAAATGCACACCATGCAGATTGGTCAACACAAACCCTAAGAACCCCAGATAAGCAAGAAACTGCTCTATATGAATAACCTCCCCTAAAACAAGAGCAAAAATCTTTTCACATTACATTTTATCTTATATGCATTACTCTTGTTGTGGGTAAATGCTTGGCATCTCTAACTAAAACTTAAGCTTCCTGGGAAAAAAGATAATACTAGTAATAATAATTTAGGCCATAAAATGCAGTAACATTGCATTTGGAATGTGTATCTTCCCATTAACCAGAAAATAAGCCTTCTAACCTTAATTTTGCACATAAAATATCTCTTTGTGTAAGTGTTCCTCAAAACCTTTTCTAGATGGTTATAGAAGTCATCATGCTATAACTTGAGCTATTTAATCTCGTTTATTTTCTCTTTATGTGGCAGCTACTAGCTGTTCCTTCTTTCTCATTACCAGACCTTTCACAGTTATTACCAAAAAGTATATCCATTTGACTGCTCTGTTGTAATTTTGCTGCATCTTTCTATATTATACTGCTTGATCTCATTTTTATCCCTGTAGAATGCAGACTGCTAATCTGCATCTTTTAGGTGGTATATTAACCTACAGATGACATTTTTCTCTCAACTCCATCTAGACTTCCAACATCTATCCACTCGGGCCCCTAAATGTCATCTTCTCTTCTCACTAAAAATCCTATACTTATCACTCTGCAATATCTACATATATATATATATATATATATATATATATATATATATTTGTGTGTAGGGGGTACTGGGGATTGAACCCAAGGGTCTTCTACTTCTAAACTATACCCGCAGCCCTATTTTTTATTTTTGTCGTTTTATTTTAAAATAGGGTCTTGCTAGCTAGGTGGCTGAGAGTATTGCTATATTGCTGAGACTGGTCTCGAACCTGTGATCCTCCTGTCTCAGCCTCCCAAGTACTGGGATTACAAACATACACCACTGCGCCCAGCTGCAATAATTTAATCTACATATGTTCATTGGGAAACTTTTATTAATTAGGGGACTTCTGTTTCCTTACATATTTTTTGAAAGCAAAATCTTAAATTGTAAATTCTTGGTATAGAAAGATACCAAAGACCTAATAATGTTAACTGAAAAGAAAAAAAAGGCCACAAAGCATTAAAACATCATGGGGAATATGAGCTCATTTTTATTTTGAAAGAGTAGAATATAGTGCCTAGAAAAATACACAAACAGAATATATCCACCCATTCACTGATTATCTCTTGGGCATGGGATTTTAGGGAATATTCACTTTTTAGATATTTTATTTATATACTTTTTGTTTGTCCATATGCACTTGTTTTTACTATGAGAGAAAACATTAGGAGTTTGTTTTTATATCAACCAAAAAAGAAGGTTGTCTGTTTTATTGACTGGAGATATGTTGTATGGATTAAAGTGTTGTAAACATTTAACACAGATTATGTGTAAGATGTAAGTTTCTACTCCGTTATCTAAAGTCCCTCTGGTATCCCGATTACTCCCTAGCTTCCACATATGAGAAAAAAACATATGAGCCTTCACTTTCTGTGACTGGCTAATCTCACTTAACATCATGTTCTCCAGGTTCATCCATTTTCCTGTAAATGGCATAATTTTGTTCTTCTATATTGCTGAGTAGAATTTCATTGTGTGTATCTCCCGTAATTTTGTAATTCATTCATCTGTTGATGGACACTTAGGTTGGTTCTCTGATTTGGCTATTGTGATTTGTGCTGCTATAAACATGGACATGCATGTATCACAATAATATTCTGATTTCAGTCCCTTTGGAAAGATACCCAGGAGTGGTATAGCTGGATCATATGGGGGATCCATTCCCAGTTTTCTGAGGAATCTCCACACTGATCTCCATAGTGGCTGTACTAATTTGCAATCCCACCAACAGTGTATAAGAGTTCCTATTTCCCCACATTCTCGGCAGTATTTGTTATTGTCTGACTTCTTGATGATTGCCATTCTGATTGGGGTTAGATGGAATCTCAATGTAGTTTGGATTTTCATCTCCCTGATTGCTAATGATATTGAACATTTTTTTTTTTTT
>PVJS01023146.1:0-29878 GCA_004027185.1 Glis glis | reverse complement strand
CATAAACAATGTGTATATATGAGATTATACCAACATCATTCTCAGTGCTACATGTGTGGGGGGGAGGCAAGGGGGAGGGACACCAAGAGCTGTGTGCATGTATGTTAACACCAAACTGATACTCATTGTGATGTGAGACTACAATGCACCAATAAAAACATAAAAAATTTTAAAAAAATTAAAAAAAAGAAAATTGGCCTGATCTTCCAGATTGGTGAGGTCATAATTATAACATTTTATTTTCAAATAATTAATGTATTTGAAATATATTTCATATAGAATGGTATCATTTCATAAATGAATCCTGAATAATATAACTAGTTTTCAACAGAGGTCTCATATAAGTAAGGGAGAAGCTATATATATGTCAAGGAGATAAGCGCTCCAGAAAAAAAAAGAGAAAAAATAAAGGCCACGAATTATGAGCATTGTTGGTGGGAAGGCCAGGTGACCAGTGGAGAAGAGTGATAACTGATGAGGTCAGAGAGTGGCGAGAGGCAGGAGCCCCTATGAACCCAAGAGAAACCTGACTGAGGGCAACGGAGCAGGGAGAAAAGGGTCCTTGCGTGGCCTTTGCGAAGATAATATTATTGTTGTCAAGGGTGGGGATAGAGATAAAGGGAAATCATCAGATTCAGAACAAAACTGACAAATACAAATTGTAAATATTTATGCTGTGCAACATGATACTTTGATGTATATACATTATGAGAGAATTAAATTGAGCCTAATAAAATATCCATTACCTCATATACTTATTTATTTTATAGTGAGACTGTTTAAAATCCAGAAACTTCCAAGTATATATGATACATTATTACTAACTATAGCCAGCCACAATGCTATACATTAGTTAGAATGTATTAATTCTTTCTAACTGAAACTTGGGATTCTTTAATCAACATCTCATTCCCACAACCCCAGCTCCTGAACAGCAATGATTCCACATTCTCCCTCCATGATTTAAGACATTTTTAGATCATATTACATGAGATTATACAGCATTTGATTTCTCGTTCTTGGTCTGTTTCCCTTGGCATAATGTCCTTCATATTCTTCCATGTTGTCACAAATGACAATATTTCCTTCTTTCTAAGGCTAAATAGTATTATATTTAATATATTCAAAGGAATATATATATTTTTATATATTATTTTGAATATATATTTATTATATATATTGTATATATATTACATTTCTTTATCCATGTATCTAGTAATGGACATTTAGGTTGATTTCATATTTTGGATATTGTGGGTAGTGTGGGAAGGGGAATATGTAATATGTAAATATGTACATGTTGACATACCCCTCCCCATCCCACCTCTCCCTCCCCTCTTAAGCTTTTAGTAACCACTATCTTACTGTCCACTTATATGAGATCAACTTTTTAAAATTCCACATGAGTGAGAACATGTGATATCTGTCTTTTTGTGTGTGGTTTAGTTTGCCTGTCATAATGTCCTCTAGGTTCATCCATGTAGTTAAAAAATAACAGTATTTCATCATTTTATGGCTAAATAGTATTCCATTGTGTATATATGCAACATTTTCTTTATCTGGTGATAGGCATTTAGATTATTTTTATATCTTGAGTTTTTTAAATAGTACTGCAATAAACATGGGAGTACAGATATCTCTTCAACATACTGATTTCATTTTCTTTGGGAATATATCCAGCAGTGGGATTTCTGGGTTACATGGTAATTCTACTTTTAATTTTTTGAGAAACAAATATAAACTATTTTATGAATAAATAATATGTTTTTTTAATTTGCAGATAATGTTTTCTGTTGGCTTCTCTGCCATATTGTGACATAATCAGAGGACCTCATTAGAGGTTGAACAAATGGGGCTGCCTGATCTTGAACTTTTTTTAGACTCCAAAACTGTAAGCTAAAAAAAAATCTTTACTTTTTAAAGTACCCCACTTCATGTATTTGTTACACAATTAGGGAACTGAGTAATACAGAAAATTGATATCTAGAAAAAAGGTTATTGTTCTTCCTATACCTGAAAATTTGGAAGCAGCTTTGATACTGGGTACTGGGCTGAGGTTGGAAGAGTGAGCAGGAACAAAAAGCCTAGAATATTGTGAGTGAATCATATGAGCAATTCTGTTGAGAGCTCAAGAGATGACAGTGCTAGGAGACTGACCTCAGATGGAAATGAAAACCCTGCGTGAAATTGGAGTAAAGACTAAGCTTTTTGCACCATTACAAGGAATTTGAATGCAATGTGTTCATGCCCATGGAAGGCCAAAATTAAAAATAAACTAGTTTATCTGACAGAGATAATTTCTAAAGAATTAAAGGTATCAGGCTGTTGCATAGTAACTAGTGGCTACTTATAGTGAGATGTGGGAATAAAAGGAAGCAGAGCAGAAAGACTTAGAATATTCTCAGCCTTACCAGGAATAGATAGAATCACTATTGTTAAAGAAATTAACAGAGATGCTAAGTGTCCAAATAATGGGAAAAAAAGACTTAAAGACATCTCAGAAATCTTTGCATGTACCCTCCCATCACAGGCCCAGAGGTAAAGGGACAAATTTGTTTCGGTGAACCCTGGAACATTCTCCATAGGATTATGGCTCTGACCACCTCAGGCTTCTGCTCTTGATTTCCAGCAAAGTTTTCTGTGGCCACTATGGCTGTGGTTCGAGGGGGCTCAGGCATAGTTTGTGTCAGTGGCAGACCTTGGTGACATCCACATGGTGCCGGTGCTACAAGAACGCAGTAGGCAAGAGCGGCTTCCACCAAGTTTCAAAGAAAAGCCAGTGAAGCTATGAAGCCAGACTAGTTAGGTGGGATCACCATGGGTATTCTCTGCTGGAATGTCCTGCTAGGACCCTATAACCTCTTTGTTTTGTCATATGTTGAGAATTGTTTATTCCTATCCCTCTCTTCCATCTCCAGATAGAGTTATACATATCTAGATGACCACAGATAACATCAAGAAAGACCTGAGTAGGCCCTAATCACTGATCACAGACTGCCCTTGAAGCACTGTACAAAAAGAAACAAATCAAAAGCAGAGGTGTTCATTTCAGAAGTATTAGGGTTGGGTGACTTATTATTAACATGGAATTTCAGGAAATCTTTGTATGATCATTAGCTAGCAACAACTGAGCAGAGAATCCAGTGGTCCCACAGGACAAAATATACTGAAAGAATATACATACTTCAAATAATTAACCCAGCAAAGTCACAGACACATGCACACACAAGATAATTAAAATGACATATTAATAAGTAACTTTTCAACATAATGGAAGGTAAATTTTAGGAAAAGAAGAACAAGAGGCTTAAGACAGAAAGAACATAAAAATTAAAGAGATAAGCCCTTCCTTATAAGTAACTGCATTAGATATGAAATGATTAAATCCTCAAATTGAACAGCAGAGGTTATCAGAAGCAGTTTTTAAAAATGATCCAACCTGTAATAGTCGCCACCCATATTTTGGATATTTGCACCTGACAGTTTTTGAACTTTACCTTTTCATCTTCCCCTTGTGTTCATATCTAGAAAGTCTAATGCAAATATCTGAGTATTTCCTCCTTTGACACCAGTGAGAGATTCAAACCACACATGCCCTTCCTGCACACAGGAACACTCACTCTGGACCCACTTCCTAACCACAGTGAAACCCAGGACAATTTCCTGGATCTCTCAAGCCATTCTGCACATGCTTAAGAAGATTTCAATGCTAATAGAGAACAGACAGCATTTTGCAACTGATAGGATAGTCTCAACATATGTTGAGAGAGAAACAGAAAGAGAAGAAGAGAGAGAGAAAGAGAGAGAGAGAGAGCACTTCTTTGAGGAATTAAACAGATATGGCTGAGATAATGGCACATCCATTTAGAGAAACAGAGTATAAAGTGATCACCTGCCTCCTGGGCACTTCTGATTTACCAAATCTAAAATTCACTTTTAAATTGTCTCTCTGAATACATACAACCCTGCCATTTAATTTTTGTTCTGTCCATGTTTTCTAGCTTGATGAATGACATCACCATCTATCTAGTCACCCAGATCAGAAAACTTAGAGTAATCTTAGATTTCTACTCTTTGATCTACTATCCTTTTTGGCCTAGTACTCTGTAGGAGACCTGATTTTACTTTTTCAGGAGGGAAAAAAGCATAAGCACTTGACACTGCTCTATTCAATTTTAGGAAAGAAATTTTGGTAATATGTGCTTCCATGTGCACAAGAAAATAATTTTTCATTATCTGCACAATGTAGGAAAGAAATTAATAAACATGATTGATATGTTACTGAATATGTCCAGAGCATTATATTCAGATTAGTAGCAGATGATCAGACCTTTTTGTTCTAGGAATTCCAAATCATTCATTGAATTTGCACACTATAATTCTTTGCTTTGAGAGTGAAGCCTGAAAAACTGTTATAATTTCATTGCTAGAGATATACTATTTGATATTCATAAAATATAATCCCCATTTCTATGTTCATTATTTCTTCCTATATTTCAGAGAAATATTCTGGAGTAAAATTTCTGTGCTTTTAACCCTGTAATTAAGATAATCTAGTCTAGTGCTATGCATATAGGAGATAATCATTAGCTAACGTTTTTATTGGATGCATAGAAAAATAGTTACCTCATACATTGGAAGATTATATTAATTAAGAGCTATGTTCTAGAGGGAAAGGGTAAAAACTAGTTCAAAACTATTTCAGGCAAAGCTAATATCATTTAGTAACTCATGACTGATTTTTTGTCTTAAGTGGTGTGCTTATATGTAGTTGGGAAAAGAGAAAAGAAATAATATTATTAAAACCCATAGCTTTCTATATTCATGCAGTTCACAGTGACAGAACAAATGTTAACAAAACAAAATGTGAGCAATAAATGAGCATTCTGACTTACAATATGTTATGTAATTTAAATTAAATATAATTACACTTTCTAAATCCATGACAACCATGTTATAACTAATTTGGATTATTGTTTGAGTTCATAAAGAACTGATTAAAAAAAGGAGAATTTCCTCAGGTTAAAAAATTGCATTTTCAACAATATAATACATAAATATGAAGGTAGCAACATGCAATCCTTAAAGAGATATATATGATATAGTAACAACAGCAGAGATCACAAATACTGAGCTGCATAAAATTCCAGGTGAATTCAGAATTTTTATTTTCAATATGATTAAAGACCACAGAAATGAAATCAAAGGGGTATAGAGAAAATGAAAGCACTTATGAATAGAGAATTAAGGCTATATGTAAGAACCCAAAAGAGGCTTTGAGCAGAATAAAGATGTCAATAAATGAATTAAAGACCTCAGTAAAAAGCACCTCTGGCAGGCTACACCACATGAAAAATAGTCTCACTCTTGGAATACAGTGCATTCAAAATTGACCACCCAGTAAACTATAAAGAAGACAATAAGAAGCCAGGCGTGGTGGCGCACGCTTGTAATCCCAGTACTTTGGGAGGCGGAGACCGGAGGATCCGGGTTTGCGGCCAGCCTCAGCTCTCTCTCTTTCTCCCTGTCTCTCTCTCTTTCTCTACCTAGTGAGGCCCTCCGCAACTTCGTGAGACCTGGTTTCAAAATAAAGTATAAAAAAATAGGGCCGGGGGTGTAGCGCGGAGGTAGAATGCCCCTGGGTTCAATCCCCGGTACCGCAAAAAAAAAAAAAAAAAGAAGACAATATGACATGACCAGAACATGCAAAAAATATGGAATAATATGTAACTAAATTATGGATAATAGGCATTTAAGGAGGTCTAGGTCTAGAAACACAAACCAAGGGTATTAGAAACATCTTCAGAGAAATAATATCAGAGAATTCCCCAAACATAGAAAGGACTTGGACAGGACATCCATGTACAGGAGACATTCAGAACACCAGCAGGACAATATCAAAGAAGAATTCCATAACACGTAATAATCAAAATGACTAACAGAGTCCAAGGAAAGAAGCTTAACTGTATCAAAAGCAGAAAAACAGGTGACATTCAGGGAAAAAACAATAAGAATCACTCCAGACTTCTCAACCCAAGTAATGAAAGCCAGGAGGGGTTGTTATGATGTACTCTAGACTCTGAAAGAAAACAACTTCCACCCAAGACTGCTATATCCAGCAAAGATATCATTCAAAATTTATGGAGAAATGAAACCCTTCCAAGAAAATCAGAAACTAAAAAAATTCATGACTACCAAGCTTGCACTAGAGAAAATACTTAAAGAAATAAAACACAAAGAAGAAAGAAAAGGTAAATACCAGAACAAGAGAAGGCATGAATTCCACCAGATGGGTAACTAAGTGAAGGAGAAATAACACTATATCAAACAAAAAATATAACTCAAAATGACAGGAAACAAAAATTATCTCTCAATATCAAAGGTCTAAACTCCCCAACTAAAAGGCATAGACTGACAATGTGGACTAAAGAACATAATCCAACTATATGCTGCTTGCAAGAAATTCATCTTACAGGCAAAGATATCCACAGGCTAAAGGTGAAAGGATGGAAAAAGATATACCATGCAAAAGGAGACCAAAAACAAGCAGGGGTAGCAATGCTCATATCCGACATAGCTGACTTTAAGCTTAAATTTATCAGAAGAGACAAGTAATAAAATAAATGGGTCCTTCTTACTAATAAATGAGTCCTTCTTACTAATAAAAGGAACAAACAAGATGATGTAATGATAGTAAACATTTATTCCCCAAATATGGGCACATCTGCTTTTATGAAACAAACTCTTTGGAACAATAGGTCTCAAATAGATTCAAATACAAAAATATTGGGAGACTTGAACACGCTGTTCACACCACTAGATTGATCTTCCAGGCAAAAGATGAGTAAAGCCTCTTCAGACCTAAAGAACGCTATTAACTAAATGGATCTAATAAACATATACTGAATATTCCAATCAACAACAGCTGAATACACATTCTTCTCAGCTTATGGAACCTTCTCCAAAATAGATGACATTCTGGGCCACAAAGCAAGTACCAGCGAATTAAAAAAAATGTAATATAATTCTCTGCATCTTTTCAGATCATAATGGAATGAAAGTAGAAATCAACAACATGAAGACCAAAAGAAATTACATAAATACGTGGACACTGAATGACACTTTTGAATGAGGACTGGATCATAGAAGAAATAAGGGGAGAAATAAAAAAAATCCTAGAATTAAATTAAAATAGGATACAATATACCAAAATCTATGGGACTCTTTGAAGGCAGTGTTTTTGTTTGTTCATTTGTTTGTTTTTTATGGTATTGGGGATTGAACCCAGGGGCATTCTACCTCCAAGCTACATCCCAGCCCTATTTTTTTGTGTGTGGTACCGGGGATTGAACCCAGGGGCATTCTATCTCTGGGCTACACCCCTAGCCCTATATTTTGAAACAGGGTCTCACTAAGTTGCGGAGGGCCTCACTAAGTAGCTGAGGCTGGCCACGAACCCGGATCCTCCAGTCTCAGCCTCCCAAGTACTGGGATTACAAGCATGCACCACCATGCCAGGCTTTAAAGGCAGTATTAAGAGGAAAATTTATAGCACTGAGTGCCCACATAAGAAAAACAGAAAGTCACCAAATAACAATGATACATCTCAAGGACCTGGTAAAACAAGAAGAAGCTAATCCCAAAGCCAGTAGAGGCAGGAAATAATTAAAATCAGATAAATAAAATCAATGAAATAGAGAACAAAAAACAATGCAAAAGATAAGCAAAACAAAAAGCTGGTTCTTTGAAAATATTAAAAGATTAGTAATCCCTTAGCCAACCTAATCAAAATAAAGAAAGATTCAACCCAAATTATTAAAATCAGAAATGAAAAAGGAGACTTCACCACAGTGTGGTAATCCAAATGACTATCAGAAACTATTTTGAAAATTTATACCCCAACAAACTGGAAAACATAAAAGAAACTGAAAAATATCTAGACACAACCTGCCTAAATTTAACCAAAAAGATATAGAAAACCTAAACCAACCAATAGAAAGCAAAGAGAAGCATCAATAAAAAAGCCTTTCATCGTAGAAAAGCCCGGGTCCAGACGGATTCCCAGCTGAATTCTACAAAACATTTACAAAGAAACTAAACCCAATACTTCACAAGCTATTCCATGAAATCAAAAGAAATGGAATCCTTCCAAACTCCCTTGATGAAGTCAATATCACCTGAATACCAAAACCGAATAAAGACCACTCAAGAAAAGAAAATTACAGACCAATATCATTGATGAACATAGATGCAAAAATTATAAACAAAATACTAGTGACACTCATTCAAAACCATATCCAGAAAATTATATAGCATGACCAAGTTTGTTTCATTCCAGGGATGCAAGTCTGGTTCAACATATGCAAAATATGGTGTATATTCACCACATAAATAATAGGACAAAAATCACATGATCATCTCAATAGATGGTGAAAAAGTATTGGCCTAAATGTAACACACATTTATGTTAAAAACACTGCAGAAAATCAGAATAGAAGGACATACCTCATCATCATTAAGGCAATATAAAATAAATCCAAAGTCAATATCACATAGAATGGGAAAAAAAAAACTGCGGGAATTCCCTTAAAATCAGGAACAAGAAAAGGATGCCCATTATCACTACTCATTTTCAATAATCCTTGAGACTCTTGCCAGAACAATAAAGCAAGAGGAGACTATCAAAGGAATTCAAATAGGAAAATAAGAACAGAAATTATCTCTATTTGCAGATGAAATAATCCTATATTTAGAAGACCCCCCCCCAAACAAAAACTCAACCAAAAGACTTTTAGAGCCGATTAACAAATTCATCACAGTAGCAGGATACAAAGTCAATCTAAAAAACTGAGTAGCTTTCCTATACATCAACCATGAATCCACTGAAAAAGAAATGAAGAAAACTCTTCCATCTATCATAACTCATAAACAATAAAATATCTGGAAATAAATCTAACCAAGGAGGTAAAAGACCTACACAATGAAAATTGTAAAACAGTAAAGAAAAAAATTGAAGAAGCACTTACAAGACAGAAACACCCCCCATACTCTTGGATAGGGAAAATAAATATTATCAAAATGGCCATTCTACAAAATGTGATCTACAGAGTCAATGCAATCCCTATTGAAATACTACTGTCATTCTTCACAGACCTCACAGACCTAGAAGTATCAGTTCTAAATTTCATATGGAGAAACAAAAGACCCAGAATAGACAAAGTAATTCTCAGCAATAAGAACCATGCAGGAGGCATCACAATTCCTTACTTCAAATTATACTATAGAGCTATGGTAATAAAAATAGCATGGTATTGGCACAAAAACAGACACATAGACCAATGGAACAGAATAGAAAATACAGAAAAATATCCTCACACTTATAGCCAATTGATTTTCAACAAAGGTGCCAAACACATGCGTTAAAGAAAAGACAGCTTTTTCAGCAAATGGTGTTGGGAAAATTGGTTATTCATTTGTAGAAAAATGGAATTAAATCCCTACCTCTCATCCTGCACAAGAGTCAATTCGAGATGGATTAAATACTTGGAAATTAGACCAGAGACTTTGAATTTACTAGAGAAGAGGATAGGTCCAGCACTCCAACATATAGGTAAAGGCAGAAACTTCTTCATTAAGATCTCCAAAGCTCAGAAAATTAAAACAACAATTAATAAATGGAATGGCATTAAACTAAAAATTTTCTTCTCATCAAAGGTAACCATCAAGAGTCTAAAGAGAGAGCCTACAGAATGTGAGAAGATCTTTGCCAGCTATTCTGCTGATAGAGGACTAATATCTAGAATACACAAAGATCTTAAAGGACTTAACACTAAAAAAAAAATCCAACCAGGAAATGGGCAAACTAAATAGACATTTCACAAAAGAAGAGACACAAAAGGCCAATAAATACATGAAAAAATGTCCACCATCATTAGCAATCAGGGAGATGCAAGTCAAAATGACACTGAGATTCCTCTAACTGCAATTAGAATGGCGATCATCAAGAAGTCAAATAATCAATACTGGTGAGGATGTGAGGAAATAGGAACTCTTTTACACTGTTGGTTGGATTAGTACAGCAAATTAGTACAGCTGCTATGAAGATCAGCGTGGAGATTCCTCAGAAAATTGGGAATGGATTCACTATATGACCCAGCTATACCGCTCCTGGGGATCTTTCCAAAGGGACTGAAATCAGAATATTATAGAAACATATGCATATCCATGTTTATAGCAGCACAATTCACAATTGCCAAATTATGGAACCAACCTGGATATCCATCAACAGATGAATGTATTACAAAATTATGGGATATACACACAATGGAATTCTACTGAGCAATAAAAAAGAATAAAATAATGTAATTTTCAGGACAATGGATGGACCTGGAGAACATTATGTTAAGTGAGATTAGTCAGCCACAGAAAGTGAAGGGTTATATGTTTTCTCTCATATGTGGAAGCTAGGGAGTAAAAGGTATACCAGAGGGACTTCAGATAATTGAAGAGAAACTCCAGTAGAATGAGGGATATGCTCTAAGGGAAGGTGTGTGTGTGTGTGTGTGTGTGTGTGTGTGTGTGTATGTGTGTGTGCACATGCATGTGTGTCAGGGGGGAGAGAATAAATGAAGGAATAAATTCCTTTGATATTATGTACATATGTGAGAATACCAATGTCAATCTCAATATCCTGTATGGGGAAGGGGGATGGGTCTAGAACCATGGGAAAGCCCACAAAATGCTGTGTGCATGTATGTTACTATCACTATGAACTACATTATGGTGTGAAACTATAATGCCCCAATAAAAGTATAAAAAATAAAAATAAACTTTTTCTCATTAATAGATAAATTTGGGTATTTAAAATAGTATGATATATATATATATATGAAATATATTCTTAATGTAGTGTACAGAGGTGCTGTACACTGAATTGTGTCCCCTCCCCAAATTCCTATATTGAAGCCTAAACCTAAGTATGACTGTATTTGGAAACAAGGCTTATAATGAAGGTTAAGTGAGATCATAAGGGTGGAGCCTGATGACCTAGGCTGTACCTTTATAAGTAAAAGAAACTAGTAGGAATAAGATATATACTTTCAAATCATAGAGAAAGAGAGTTAGATTATATTCAGAATATATGATGAAAAAAGAATGAAGAAGCATGAAAGATGAGTAAAAATTGTTAGATCACATAACTAAAACTTAAGAAAAATAAAAGCAATAAATTCAATGCACACATATAATAAAATCATATAATAAAACACATGAATATATTCATACATAATTGCAATTGATTATAATAAGGATAGTAGTTATCCTGATTTATATAATAGTGTAGTTAATCTCTAAGACACTGTGATGAGATACCTGTGATGAAGATTTGAGAAGTCAATCCAAATGTTTCAAACTTTCACAACTTTTACACACCTAGAAAATATCAGGACATAATTCTAAATTATAGCTGTATCTAAAGTCTGAGTTTATAATAAAATGTTAGAAAGTAACAAGTAACCACAATGTTGACTCTAAGTAAAGTATCACTTAAAATTTACTTTCAATTTTTTCAATCAATGTTTAAATTTTTCAAGAAATATATATAACATAAAATCTCTAATATGTTGTATATTAAAATGACAAATCTTACCCAGGTAGGTAATGTATGAATAGCATTCCACAAAAATGTTCTTGCTTGTTAACTTTTATTTAGAGGATGCTTAAAACTATATTTATAATCAATGCCGGGGGCTGAGAAGGCTGTGAGGAAGTGCTGGATTACCTCTAATCAAAAGCAGAGCAGAAAATAAAGGCAACTTACAAGCATTCTCAGAAAACAAAGGATAGCCGTTTCAATGGTACCAGGGGCTTACTCAGAACCTCTGCCAACCACAGGCTAAACGATAAACAACTATGACCCAGGAGCAACTCTTAGAAAGCCAGTCATAAAATAAAATCTCACACAATCTTAGTGGGCTGGAAAACTGTGTTCTGGGCTAAGGCTATCTATTCTCAAGAATGATCACAGAGGAAAATGTAAGCTACTCTTTGCTGGGTAAAAGTTAAAGGAAAAAAATAATAACTCCTAACCTATACTAGACAAGCCAAAAGAGGAGGAAATACGACTCAAGGTACTAAAATCAGGAATGAAAGAAGTAATAACATTTACTTTTTTTAAATTAAATAATTAAAAGGGAATATTTTAAACAGCTAAATCCCAAAAATGCTTATATTTTTGTGGAATGGAAAATATTTCTAAAAAATTAACTCTTAAAAATGATTAAAGAAAATATAAAGTTTGAATATAACTATGATCAACTGAGTTTCATCAAAGTAATACAAGATCGATTTAAGGTACAAAAATCAATGTAATAGACCATTTCAATAGAATAAAGAACCAAAAACACATGGTCATATCAGTTAATGTAAAATAACATTTAAAAAATTCAACACCCTCTCATGATAAAAGAACTATATTAACTAGAAGTATAACAGGTATTTGGAGAGACTGCCTTCATGAAAAGCACTAAGTGACTCACGCCTGCTGAAACCCATAGATAACTAAAGACTGGATAAAGCTTGACAGCTCAGACTTCAGTTTGTTTCTTTTTTTTTTTTTTTTTTTTTGCGGTACCAGGGATTGAACCCAGGGGCGTTCTACCTCCGCGCTACACCCCCGGCCCTATTTTTTATATTTTATTTTGAAACTGGGTCTCACGAAGTTGCGGAGGACCTCACTAAGTAGAGAGAGAGAGAGCTGAGGCTGGCCGAGAACCCGATCCTCCGTTCTCTGCCTCCCAAAGTACTGGGAATACAAGCGTTCGCCACCACACCCAGCTTTCAGTTTGTTTCTGTTTCCTTTATTTCCTTAAACTTTAGGTGAAGTCCCTGTTCAGCTCTGCCTGTAGGCATGTTAATTATTTAAGGAGTATTCACCTAAAAATTGGTAATGTGAGGTTTACCATCTCTAAATTTACCTAAACTATATTGTCCCCCTTCAAAACTGAGGCCAGATGTTCAGGGACATTGGACTTTCAGCTTTTACACCATCCTATTTCAGACCCCTGAGGTCTTTGTAGGTCACTGCCCTACAAAGCAGAGTCTTGCCCGCACATCACCTCACGATGAGTCTACATCCCTATGTGTTAGGTAGTCAGATTGGAGTCAGATTGGAGATGAGCAGGACAGGGGAAGGAATGGGACTGAGAATCCAGCCAACCCTCAGGAGAAGAGATATGGAGATTCCCTGCCTGGCTGCAGTTAGAGAATTGCAGCATTTACATTACTGCTTTATTATTATTTATTTTTATACTTTTATTGGGGCATTTTAGTCTCACATCATAATGTAGCTCATAGTGATAGTGGCATACATGCACACAGCACTTGGTGGGCTTTCCCTCAGCTCCCTCCCCACTTCCCCCTTTCCCATATGGGATTGCCCCACCCCAGGGTTTCACTTAGAGAACAGCAGGAAATTTCTAACAAGGTGAATTTAGAGCAGTCTCACTAAGCTGTGATACCCCAAACCTAGAGGTAACTGTCCCAAATTGTGCATGGGGAGGGAGATTTCTGAACCAATATAAGGCTTTGTCACATAGCTGACCTGGGGCCCTATCATTCTTGGATAGGCTTGGATAGGCTAGGTCTATGATCCCTTTTCTGGAGTGTACCCCTCCCTTCTAACATGGCCTCCCTTTCCTAGGACTCATATTGCTAAATAAAACCTTTCTGCTTATCCTCTCTGTGTCCCTCCAATGAAATCTTTCTTTCAGGGGGACAGGACTGAGGAAGAATGGAAACCTAATTGCCCCTTTCCCGGATCCAGGCCTGACAGATAAAGTTCCTGAGCAGCAAGTGGAAATTACCCCCTCAAGTAATAAAGTCTCTGGTGCCGCCTTGTGGAACCAGAAAGGTAAAACTGATCAACCAAACCTTAGTTTGGCCAAGACTGTTTATGTACCTATCACCCCATGTCCCAGTTCTTCCTCTATTTAAATCCAAAGCTCCCTGAAGCACCCCAAAGACAGGGCTGAGATGTTTTATCTCACTTTGCCTTCCCAATATGCCCATATTGGGTAGTTCTTTACCTGCTTCTAACCTCTTCTGTTTGGCTTTTGAGGTGGGTGGCTGGCCCTAGATGATTGAAATCCATGGAGTCAGGCCTGTGGCCTAGAACTCTAGTAATAGGAAGAGAAAGAATTTCCTAAGGTGATAAAAGACATCTTTAAAAAAATATAAGTCACATCTAATATCCTGCTTGTTAGTGAAAGTTGAATGCTTCCGCCACAAGATCTGGAAAACAGAAAAGATTCCTTGTTTTCTCTTACCACTTCCATTCAACATTGTAATGGAAGTTCAGTTCAGGATAATTAGGCAAGAAAAATAAATATGCATCCTTATTGGGAAGGAGACTATAAACTTTCTCTACCTGCATATGACATAATCTTGTTTATACTAAGGGATAGAAAAAATCTATCAAAACTAATAAACAAGTTCAATAAGATTATAGCATATTAAATTAAAATATAAAATATTTTATCTCTACATATAAACAGTGAACAATACAAAAATGAAATTGAGGAAATAATCCATTTACAAAGTCATAAAATAAGGAATAAATGTAACAAAGGAGTCAAGACATACTGAAACTACAATCGTTGAAAGAAATTAAAGACCTAAATAATTGGAAAGACATCCCATATTAATGAATGAGAAGGTTTGGTATTGATAAAATGACTACACTTACTAAATTGATCTAGATATCCAACATTATTAGACATTAGGGTAATGTAAGTTAATACCACTTCACATTGAATTAAATGACTACAATCAAAAAGATAGGCAATAAGTATTGACAAGAATGTGGGAGAATTGTAATGCTCACTTCACTGGTGAGAATATAAAATGGTATGGGCCTTTGGAAAACTGGCAATTCCTCAAAAAGGAATGTATAGTAAATGTACAGTTGCCCTCTGACCCAACAATTCCACTTCTAGGAATATATCCAAAAGAAATAAAAACATGTCTATGCAGAATCTTGTTTATGAATGTGCATAACAGCATTATTTATAATAAACATGGGACACAACACAAACATCCTTCAACTAAAGACAATAAATTATAGAGCATCCCTACAGTGGAATACTCAACATTAAAAAATCAGTTCTGTTTATATATATGAACTTTGAAATCATTATGGTAAAATAAGTCAGTCATAAAAGATCATACAACCTATAGTTTCATTTCTATGAAAAGTTAAGAATATCCCTATACATCAGGATAAAAAGCCTAGCTTTTGTGAAGGTGGGTTGAGGGAGAGAAGAGTGATCTATGAATAGATTTTGAGAGTAGATGATGAAAACGTTCTAAACAAACTGTGATGATTGTTTAAATCTTCTTGGAATATATTAAAATAATTGAATTTGTGCAATTTTAGAATGTATATAATGTTGATTCAACATTAATATAATATCAAAAGCAATATAGATGTAAAAGACTAATACAAAATTCCCAATGAAGTATGTCAAAAAATAGTATCTCTCTATAAATTGAATTGAACTTATCTCTAAAATATCAAATCTTCTTTCAAAGGAAATAAATAATATGCCTTAGGTATCTCCCTTTGTTTTTCTACAGCTCTGAAATGTAGAATTAGAAAATAAAATTTCTAATCAACCTAGTGAGATCCTGTTTCAAAATGAAAAATAAAATTGGGCTGGGGGTGTTGCTTAGAGGTAGAATGCCCCTGGGTTCAATCCTCAGTACCATGAAAGTAAAATAAACTTTCAATCGAAATCATTTTATATTCATTCTCCTGCTTTACTTGGAATTTAGTAAAGGAAACAGAGTGAAGACATTGTTGGGAGAAGTAGCTATGATGTTCTCTTGGACAATTTTAAATTTTCATACTGAGACTAGTTCATTTATCAGTTGTCTGGAGGCTTAATCATCTCTAATGAATTCTGGTGGTATTTTTGGTTAATAGACTTTTTCATCTCATTAAGCTTTTATGAATTTTATAGGTTTTCAAAATAACTAGGTTGAATTTATTCACACTTATGCTCAACTAATGGTTTATTTTACTTTGCTCATGTATGACAGTAATAGAAAAGTGATTTTAAATAACTGTGTTTTCTGACCTTTTTATCGTACTCTGCACATTGGTATTTCCCCGTTGCTCAGTGAAATATGACCACGTACATCACATCTTGACTCAAGATCAAAGGCCATAATAAATGGAAAACTGCAGTTTGGTTTTTCTGAGTACAGTTTCCAACCTTGCAAAATGTTTTATAAGGGAAGAAAGAAAGACAAGGGGAAAGACCAAAAGGAGATAAAAGCACAGAGGTTAGACAGAGAGGGACAAATTAAGGCAAAGAGGCATGCAGAGAGAGCCAGGGAGGGAAACCACAGTCAATTGCAGTGATAACAGTTGCAAATGGGTGTAAACATTAATTCAAATGGTTATATGGAATCTATTACTCATATTATTAGCCCGACTTTGTTTTACTAAACCATGATCTGTACAAGAACCCTTTTGATTTTAAGTACCCCTGATCTCAAGGGGTCCTGCTGGAATTAGCAATATAAAACAGATTTATATTTTATATCTGAAGAGAAATAGAAGTAGGAAGAGACTTAAAGAATTACTCAGAAAGTTTAATTAAAACTCAGGTAAGAGCAAGAGATGAGCAATAATTTCAGTTTTTAATACTGAGTTAGCATGAGTGATAAAAGAGTGACAAAGCAACTTAGAAAATACAATAGTAACATATACAAGAAAATGATTCATGTTTTCAGAATAGCAAAATGAGACAGAACATTTGAATGAGTTATCTATCATCACAAAATGATAGAAAAAGGGACCCGATTCTATATCATTTGGCATCAAATAACTCACTTCTTTCCAAAATATGACAGGAAAAAAAGGAGTCATTCTTATAAAAGTACATTTTCATAAGATTCTGTGTTCTCTTGAGCACATTATAATTTTGCTTTTATTTCTGAGAACATTTAGTCTTTTCCTCCATTTACTTTCCTGGTTTTAATTAATTCTTAACATATTTTTCCATTCTGTAAAAACTGTTCTTAGGTTTTATTTTTATAAATTTCTCTCCCATATTTTAATTTTTATAATATCTCCATTGTATGTTCATAAATTTTTATTTCTTTCTAAAGTGTGCTACTCTGTTTTTACTTCAGTTTGTAGGGTCTGTTTTAAAGGAAAATGTTATCCTTTGACATAAATTGTTAATACTAATGGTTTCTGATGTTATGGACAGGATTCGTGTGGATCTTCTGTTACTCTAGCAAAAAAATAGGTTAGTTTAATCAATGATTTCTTTTATTTTTCTCTTTTTCTTCTTATTTTAAGATGGTGTTGTGTGTGTGTGTGTGTGTGTGTGTGTGTGTGTGTGTGTGTGCTTTGATATTTTGATCTCTTTTGTCTTCAAAGTTTCTCACTATTCTTCTTTTTATTATTTTTCCATTCTCTGGTCTCCAAAGTATCTTATTTCCTTCTGTTTACCAGCATCATGCTTTAAAAAAAGATTATCTCACATTCCCCACTTTTCAAAATAACTTCTGTATAATATGCACTTGTATCTACTAAGACTTCTTTCCTGCATTTTCACAGTGATTGCCATTTTTTGCTTTTTAGGGCTACTTTAACTCAACATATCCTCTCTATTGCTCCTTGATACTATCCAAGCAATATTGAGGATATTTCCGTGTGTTTTTCTCTATATTGTTGAAAACCAATATTTCAGAAATTCATAGCTATCCACTTCATCATTTCCCCCTCACAGGTGCCCCTTTTTATATTTATGCTTTAAAAAAACACTAACATCTTTGCTGTTGTTAGTGTTTGTTTATTTTAGACACAATATTTTATATTGGTGTTTCATACCAGCAACTTATAGACTCATAACAACTTGTAAAATAGTTTATTATACAATAAAGGTAGTTTTCTTAATCACTAGCTCAGGTTGTTATTCAATGATGTCTCAAAGCATACAGATTGAAAAGTTTTTAAAAAGAATAATTAATAAAAATGAATTATAAAAATTATGCCTTTGTTATTAAAAAAAGACTACCATGTAGCTGAATAACACATATTAGTCATACTAGTTATTCTAGAAAAGTGATAAACTTTTGGAAAAATCATATGTAAATACTTTGGCATTAACTAATAAAAATAAAAAATGTAATCATGTGAATCTCATTTTCAGGGTAAACAGAACTTCAGCAATTTTTTTAACTACTGACTTCCAATACATATGTAATCAAGTAAGAAAATTTGACCCTAGTTTACAAATGACAAAATAGAAATAACATCTTTACTGGTAGAAAGATAATTGACATGGAAATCAGTGAAAAATATATTTCTATCATACATTGCTCTGAAATTTTCTGATTTGGTATGATACTAAATATTTGATTAAAGATAGGATGAAAATTCCTAAAGAGATGGGAAATGAATTTATGTATCAGTGAAATACTTTCAATCTTATGCAAAATACCACCCACCCCCAACACATTGCAGGATATTCAATACAAGAAAAATTTGGCACTACTGAAGACTCAATATGACCAAAGGCTGCAATTTTACTACTAATTTATTTATTATTGTTTTGTTTAGTGAAAGACATAGATTATATTTTGCTAAATTTTATGTATCCAGCAATTTGTTTTGGATATGACTCATTAAAAGGAAGACCACACAATTAAAATATGGCAAGATGAGGTATCATCATTATAAAAGTCCAGTATTATGGTTTTAGTCCTCATGCTGAGGATTTGAAAACTTTTTGAGGAATGCAATTGTATTTTTCTTCCTTGGAAGGTACTCTTTTTTAAATTAGTAAAACTCTTAATTATCACTAGCCAAAACTTTTAAACCATTTTAATAGATATTAGAATGAAATTACCATTTCCAACTTGATGAGGTCATACATTCTTTGTGCCTACTGCAATTTCTAGTAACTTTAGTTTACCTTAATTTATCAATTTGCAAAGCTACTGTAGGAGTAGCTCATGTCTCATTATGGGACTGTTGGAAGAGGGACCATGAAGAAAGCCACATGGCAAGGTGGGCTGCCTCTAGGAGATGAATGCAACCCTTATAACAGTCAGAAAGAAAACAGAACCACAAACAAATTTATTCTGTGGCAGTCTTAAACATGGTTGTGAATTCTGTGATACTCTTCAGGGTCAAAGTCTCCTCTCATTAAAAACTGGGAAGGTTTGTAACTGCTTTGATCAATTCCCTTTAACCAAAGAAGTACAAGAGTCTCAAAGATGTTGGTAGCACATTATTTTCAAGTCATGTGTGTACACATGACTGCTCATTAATATTGTTCTTTAAGTTGTGCAATAATATATTTTTATGAAATGAAGCACAATACAAAATTTAGAACATTAAGAACATAACTTGCCAAAAATCTAGAGCTATTTATAAATATTATTAAATTCTATTACAATATTACTTAGTTTTCTAAGAGCAAACATTTCTGTTCACTGCTAGATCTCCAGTGCCTTTGAAAGTAGGTGATCAGAGCAAGCTGATGAAGAAATGGATGTTAACACGAAACATAAACAAGGCTGGAAAGAGAAATTACATTAGAATTTCAAGGTACCATTATCAAACCTTCATTTTCAAAATATGCAGAACTGAAACCATTGACTTCTTATTGATCAAGATAGTTCCATTGACCTGTTTTTTCTATAATACTTGTAGAACTGCAAACTCTTCTTTCACAGTCTCAGATTGGTCTCTTGTCCTTTTACGTCAAGCCCGCAATCCCTATCTCTGATCTTCCACTCAAATTCATATTCTTTACTCACATATAAATCATTGTATTCAAAAGATATGCTTCAGCTACATGTAAAAAGGGAGGAAGACATGTCCTCCACAAATCAAAAGTGATGGGCATCTCATAAATAAAACAATGGAGGGAAATTAATTTCACTCATCTTAGTTTAAACCCAAGGACCATTTATAAAAAGAAAGACAAAACTCAATGAAGCAAACTTATAAAGAAAAACTGTACTAAGGAAAATAAGAAGATGAAAAGTTATTCAGCCAAAAATAATTTGAAAAATGTGAATCTCAAGAGAGATAATCTAATCTTGAAGTGAGGAAAATTGCCACTTTCAAACACTGGATTTTGGAGAGTTTTGTTTAAATTGATTTATCTTAGATAGTAAAATATATTTAAGCTCATTAATCAATATGAATGTCACTTAAAAGCCTTTCTAAATATAGTCTCCAAGCTATCTCAGAAAGTATAAGCTACTTAAAAAAGAAGAAAAGAAAAACTTATTCCGGTTAATTTATGATAGATATTTTAAAATATTATAAGTTTAGTTGATTTAACTCAATATGGGAAATATAAATTCAATGTTAAGTAAGATATATAAATATTTATGAACTGAATATTCATTTTGAGTACTTATGTGTTAAATATCAAGCAATTTGTTAGTGATGCTGAAATTAATAAATCATAGATCAATAAATCATAGAAATTAATAAACCATTATCAAGTGACTTATAGTCGAGTTAGAAAAATAGATATCTAAAGCATTATTTCAGTGGTATAGGTAAATATTCACAAGATCATCTGGAATCCCAGTGCACAGTCAATATTAAATATCCAAGGAAGGTAACTCTGAGTAATGATTGAAATCTACTGGATAAAAAATTAGAAAAAAGAGAGATAAGCACTCCAGGCAGATAAAATCACGTACACAAACACACTGAGATGTCAAAAAATATGAGACATCTGAGGAATAAAGTATAATGAAACTACAGCATGTGTGACAGCATGTGTGAATTAGAGGTATGATGAGATTTCACTAGTGAAAATACAAATTTAAATTCAGATAAAATTTGAAGTGCTTCCCATGCATAGTAAACCATATACCTCATGGGACATAAGTGCTATTTTGTTTCTTTGTAATTTGTCTCTTGGTGATGGATAGAATATCAAATGACAGATATTTTGCAGCTTATCTGACCAAAGATCCTCTCCTAGGATGTAACAATTTGTATGTATGCCCAAACTGGTATTTAGATTTGTTATAAAATCCCAAAATCAACCTTGAAGAAGAGAAGTTGTCATAACTATTTCCTTGTTGTACCTTTAAAAATAAATATTTTAAGCTCTATCATTCAAAGATAATCTCTTATTTTATAATGACCACAACTAGATTTTTATATTAGTTCCAACTTCTGATGGTTTTCTCTGTTTCTGGCTCCTAAAAGATTCCTTTTATGATAGATTAAAATTAGAAATATGGTTTCCATTTCTCATCAGTGCTACAGGAAATCATATTTTCTGCTGAATTAAAGAGAGAAAAAAATCTTCATGACATTATTCTTGGTAGTGGTTTTTGGGTATAGCACCAAAAACAAAGGAAACAAAAGCAAAAATAGACAAGTTATAAGCTTTTGCATGGAAAAGTCAAGACTCAACAGAATGAAAAGGCAGCCTATAGAATGGGAGAAAATACTTACAAAACATATATCTGGTAAGGGGTTACCAGATACATGGTAAGTTTCCAAAGAAACTCTTACCAATCAATAGCAAAAAATCAATTAATTAACTTAAAAATAACCCAATTGAAATAGGGGTAAAGTATTTGAATAGATATTTCTCCAAGAAAGAAATACAAATGGTCATGAAGTATATTAAAATATGCCCAACATCATCAGGAAAAAGCAAATTAAAACTGCTGTGGGATATCATCTTATACCTATAAAATGGCTATTATTAAAAATAGACTAAAATCATAATATGTGTCGGTCAGTCAGTGAAGCAAAGGGAACCTTCGCGCACTGCTAATTGGAATGTAAAATGGTGTAGTTGCTATGGGAAACAGTGTGGGGTTCCTCAAACATTAAAAATAGAACTACCATACGATCCAGCAATCAAACTTGATATATATAGTCAAAATAATTGGAATTATAATTTAGAGGATATATTTCCACTTCCATATTTATTGCAGCATTATTCACAGATGACAAGATGTGGAAACAACCTAAATATCCATAGATGAAAGAGTAGGTTTTAAAACCATGATATATATATATATAAAGCAGGATACTTTTAAGCCATAAACAAGAAGAAAAACCTGCCATACGTGACAATGTCGATAAAACTTAAAGAAATTATGTGACATGAAATAAGTCAGTCACAGAAGGACGAATCGTGTTGATTCCGCTTACATGAAATAGTCAAACTTTTGGAAACAGAAAGTGGAATGGTGTTTTCCAGGTGCTGGGGATGGGGGAAGCAGGGAGTAGTTGTCCCATAGGTATAAGATTTCAGTTATGTAAAGTGGTAACTTAACAAAAATATCCTGTACAACATTGTGTTTATACTTAAAAATTCTGTGCTCTACACAACAAAATTTGTTAAGAGAGTAGATCTCGTTATATGAACATGAAATATTTTTGCCAGGATGCCTGGCAAGAATACCTCATTGTATGTGAACAAAAATATCCTTGCCAGGAAACTTGCTGTAGGACCTTCTAAGCATTTCCCCCATCTGATATGTTCCAGATTCTCACACTTGATTTATAATTCCATTGCTCTTTCTTGTTCAGGGACATGTACACATGTGTGTACAGTCGTGTGTTCATGTAAGTGAAACTCACACTCACATACACATTTTTAACACATTTTATACTTTTGTTAACTAACAAGCATATAAACTTGTGCATATTCATCGTTTCAAAGGGAAAGCTAACTTTACTCCCAAGGTAGAATATTTTATTTTCATATTACTTTTATTTTCTTCTGACCTTTTATTATCTTTTCATCCAATTGGATCAATTGTACCACCAACACATCCTGGTGAATATTGAGCTATTGGTTTGTTTTAGATAGGTAGAAAAAAAATACCTGTATGTTAAAGCCCCCAAATTCTCTTCTCTTTCACTACCTCTGCATCCTTTATGCCTTCTGCCTTTCACAGCCATGTTTTAAGCTTTGCAAGAATAAAAATACAACTTGCTTGCTTGTTTGATTGATTATGATATTGTTAGGTAGATTAAGGTTCTTTGTGGCTTATAAATAACTTCATCTGATAGTCTTGATTCTCATAGTGTTGGATAGCTGGTGAAAGCTCTGATAGTCTCAGATAAAGAGGTATCTGAGAGCTTCACGATCTGTTGGCAATCTATCCTTATGCAGATTCTGAACTCCTTCAGTAACAAAGACCTGCTTCTTCTTTAGGTGTTTTTAACAATAAATTCTCCTCTGAGACCTTGTTTGCAGTTCATCCTGTAGCTTCAAACTTGCAGGGAATTTTCTTGTTTTCCAGACAGAACTTGCATTATACGCCTGGCTGCCATTTTGCCTCCATTAAGTTCATCCTCCTGAACACTGCTTCTTGCCTCAGTCTCCACTGATTTGTGTTGAAGCTGCCATCTCAAAAATTGGAAGAGGATAATCGGGGGACTTGTCTCTGAGGACAGTTTTTAGAGGCAGTCACTAGTTTCCATCAACTTTAAGAGTGTCAGGAACTCAGTTAATAAGAAATGGGAGGGAAAAGGTCGAAAGAATACTGTGTGCAGAGAAGACATTCTCACTGCTGAGTACTGAACTAGAAATACATTCTCATAACTCTGAGATGAGATTAGTTTTACAAAGAAGAAAGGAATTTAAGTGGCTTTTAGCTTTAAAATTTAGAATAGAGGCAAGATCTAGCAGTGTCTTGAACAAACATATGTTTTACCTAAGTTTTGATTTGCATTCCCTCCTGCTGGAGCATTCTTGACAAGAGTGCGAGGACATCTCTGAGTGTGTGAGGCAAGCAGGCAGAGGTGTGAGTGTCTCCATTTGACTCATGAAGAGGCAGAGAACAAAGTTGGCTGCTTTGAGTCAAGGCTGATGCTGTAAAAGCAGCTATTTATATTGCCTCCATCATAGTTGGATATGCAAATATTTTCATTACAATGCCAGTCACAGGAAAATTGAGTGATCTATAAACTTGCAAACTTTCTAAATGTTCATAAAAGAAAATTGGCAAGAACTGTTTATTTAAAGTAAACTATAAAATCAATTCAGCTTTTTGTCTACATGTCTAAGATCAGTAAATCAGACACTATGTGATGTCTTTGGTGGATATGATTGATTCATTGATTTTTTCAATATTATAACATTTTAATACTACTACATTAGCTCTCTACACCCAAGTTTCCACTTAAAATTGCTTAATTGACTTTTACTGAAGCTAGAAATGTTGGTTTTAGCTACTAGGTATTCTCTTTTTTAAAGTTGTTAAAAAGGAAGTAAAAGAAGGACCTGAGTGTTTAGTGTAAATTGCATTACTGACTGCATGCTATTATAGAAATGTCTTTTGCTCCTGACCTAGTATGTTATTTAGTGATATCTTGAGTCTTGACATATTTCATGTGGGTGGAAATTAATTCTAACTAGTTTAATTTAATACTAGTCTATTTTGGAATGGTGTTTCTAAGTATATATAATACTGAAAGTTTACTGTTATTCTCTTCAAAGTTTATTATGCTAGTTTTATTGGTAAAAGGGTATTTATTATTGTAACATTTATATAAGATGATCTTTCTACATGTAGTCTCTCTGGGGATTTAAACCTTAAATCTTTAAGCCAGATGTGGTGGCACACACCTGTAATCCCAGTACTTAGGAGGCTGACACAGGAGGATTGCAGGTTCCAGGCCAGCCTCAGCAACTTAGGGAGATCCTGTTTCAAAAATGCAAATAAAAAAGGGCTAGGAGTGTAGCTCAGGGGTAGAATGCCCTTGGGTTCAATCTTTAGAGCCAAAATAACAATAATAATGAACCTTAGCACTTTATATTATGATAATAGTGTTGAGTGTTAACTTGGAATTATATACCTGCCAATTCAACATATTTCTGTTGTGAGAAAGGAACAATATTTTGAAATTCTTCAACAAAGAATATTTCTTTGCTGTACTTTTGAAATAAGTTAACCTAACTCATGGAGATAAAATGTTTCTATATTAGTCCAGTTTCAATATTATTGCTCATATATCTTAATGAATATGTCCTACCCTTGGAACTTGGTCCACGGAAAAATTTGAAACTAGTTTAAAGGCTGGTACTCTTTAGAAACAGAATGATATAAATACCTAACTTTCTCATTCCTTTTTTTCTTCACATTTTTAAAGATATTATATCAAAAAGAGATAAATACCACAGAACACATGTTGTTAGATTAATTTCTTGCATAAAAATAATGATTGTGCTTCATTATAGCAATTTATGTCCTTTCATCCTAATATTGAACTGCATTATTTATAAAAACATGGATGAATCTGAAAAGTTTAGATAAGTTGATTTCTGCTTCCAAGAAAAATGCTTTGGTTTGTATTGACTTTCAGTGAATTTCTTCAGCCTAATACTTGATAGCCTTACTTTGTAGAAAATATATGGACACTTTGGAAGAGTGACACAAAGACATCATACCAGAGTCAATGTTATGCTAATTAGTTTTTATTATAAAACATTCTTATATTAAGTTCTAACATAGTCTGAATGTCCTATTCAGAATGAGAAAATAGGCCAAAATATTAACTTTGGGTCATAAAATTTTGGATAGCAACTTCAACAAATTTCAAAGACTTTCATAATGTAGCTTTAACTTAATAGACATATATTTCATTTTTATTGACTTTTATTTATATATACCAATGTGGTTTGAATATTTGTATTCAGATATTTGGGTTTTGTTGGAATAAAAGCAGTTGTACTCAGCTGATTATCTCAAATATCTATACCTACAATGACCTATACTAATAATCATGATTCCCTTTTTTTAGGGGGGCATTGGAATTTGAACCAAGGCGCATTTTACCTGTGAGCTACACCCCGAGTGCATTTTGATTTTTTATTTTAAAACAGGATGTCACCAAGTTGCTGAAGGTCTCTCCAGATTGCTGGGGCTGGCCTCAAACCTGTAATCTTCCTGTCTCAGCCTCCCAAGTACTTGGATTACAGGCATGCAACACCACACCCTGCTAAAATTATGTTTTCTTAAAGGAAGGTCTTTACTTTGAATCACATGTTTGAGGCATTTGTTACAAGTTATTTATATCATGAATAACAAGCCTATATTCAAACAAATTCTGGAAAGTAAACACAAATGAACATGGAAAAGAACTTTACATAAAACTCTAATTTTACCAACAAATAAAAAAATATAATCTGCATTGTTAAAGAGCACATTTCTTAATGCAAATGTTTCATTATCAAAAATGTAGCCCTTTCATTTCACTTTCACTCATTAATATAGACATTTTTTGATCATATACCATATGTTTTCTACTAATATCTTAAAATACATCTGTCACTATGCTGGAATATAACATTAAACACTGGATAATCAATTATCTTGATCAACTCAGCAAATCTTCAAAAACTGATAACTTTCTGTACTTGAAATAAAGTGAACCTGGCATCACACAATGAAATAGAATATAAACAGACTGGATCCAGATGTTCAGTCATCAAGATGCAAGATGGTTGATCTACAGGAAAGGTATGTGATTTATGTGCTTCGACTGAGAAAGCTTTAGAATGGTTAGAATTAGATCAAGGAAGGTAGCCAGGAAAATTATCAATATGAACACTACACTGAATTATTTTTCCCCAGCCAATACCTGGAGCATTCTGTGAGTAGTACCGCAATCAAATGAACCAATAGAACTGTCATTAATGACTTTGCACTCATGCCCTACTAATGAAAATTGACAAGAAGACAGATAGTATGCAAAGAGGGCATAAAGGTTTGAAATCTAAATTGGACAAATTAGCAGAGAAAGTTAATAATCTGGAAACAGCAATCGATAGCTCAAAGGAACCAACTGCTAGCATTGACTGAGTCATTACATGAAACTCAAAGGAAATGACACACTCTAAAAATTCTGCTCCGGTGGGAGCCAAAGGAAGGTAAAGTTTTGTGATTTTAACTAGAAACCAGTGAGAACTATGCATGCTCCATAAACATCAAATTTACTTCAGGGAATAGAGAAAATAACCAGGTAGCCTACTGGAAAAATGATGATTCCAAAGTCTTTAAATTGAACACAGGATGCAGTTAGCTAATTCTGCAGGAAAGAAAGCAACAGGGCTCCTACACGGTTTTCTTTTTTGGTTTCGTTTTCTGGAAATATCTTTGTATTTTTAAATTGACAATGGCAAAATAAACTGAAGTGATTCTAATTTACTTTCTAGAAATATTAATCTAAATAATTTTCTCCATTATACAATTTTCATAGATAAATAAAATTCCAGAATTAGAAGTGCAGTAACAAAAGGACAAACTAAAACTATATCCATCCTTACAATCATACTGATATTTCTTAAACCTCCTCTTTCTAGATGTATTATTTATATTGTTTTAATTTATTCTTGATTCTACAGTTACATGCTATATAGAGTCCCCAGGGACCATGAAATTTTTTTTCAATTATTTAAGACTTCTTTAGAAGTTAATATTTGTAAAATAAATATTGCTTAAATGTTATTTTTTACTCTAAAGTAAATAAAAAATAAAACAAATTTGTCACAGAGCCCTTCCTCAGAACAGTCTTTGCCCTATCTAGTTATTCCTCTATTGAACAACATTTAAAAATACTTTTTATAGTCTGGGACTAAGAAAAATATCGGGAATATATGATATATGATAGGAGATGAGTTCTTGGAACATAAGTAAGACACATACACCACATGCCAACTTCCATTGAGTTTGGGATTTCTGGCATACTAATAAGATACTGAGGATGTACCAGAAAAGACATTCAAAAGCTAACAAAATATGTTAGGCAAGTCTAAGCATTTATTTTTTATCCATATTTGTTGCACATCTGCAGAGTCATATGGATCAAATTAAACAGAGGAGCAACATGAATGAGCATCAGAGGTGTCTCAGTGGTGCACTGGCAGACTGACGATAATAGACTGCTCTGGGGCCCATTTAAAAAAAAATTGAGCCGGGCATAGTGGCACATGCTTGTAATCCCAGTACTTGGGAAGCTGAGACAGGAGGATCCAGGTTCGCGACCAGCCTCAGCTACTTAGTGAGGCCCTCTGCAACTTAGTGAGACCCTGTTTCAAAATAAAGAATGAAAAACAGGGCTGGGGGTGTAGCTCAGAGGTAAATGCCCCTGGGTTCAATCCCAAGTACCACAAAAAAATAAAAAATAAATTAAAAAAATTGAATCACAGTAAAAAACCTGGACCATGGAAATATTCATGAACAAATACTGAGGTTATTTTCAAGCACATCCCCTGGTTTTATTGATCAATGTTTTAGCTTTGAAGAATGGACTCTGAGTACTTTACTGTGCCTATGCCGCTACCTCCAGATAATGGATTTAGTTTGCTTAGCAGCTTTTGATTTCTGTAATAAAAAAGCCAAGGAATTTGGGGTTATTCTATTTCTTATTCAACAAATTAGTTTTTTTACATTAGTGTTTTTACAATGTAAACATATACACATATTTAAAAAGAAAAAAAGATGTACACATATTATTTACTCTAAGAAACTCTTACTTTTCTAATAGCAGGCTAAAATGTTATCCAAAATTCACTAACTAGAAACCCATTATAACAAAAGCCCATGCATGCACCAGTGAAAATATTTACATAATGACAAGTTCAGAGGAAAGAAAATGACTTGCATTACATTTGCAATGTGACCATTCTTCTAATAAGATGCTTCATGCAAATTTCGTTTCAACAGGTAAGTACATATTTCCCTTCCTGCACTAAAAGCTCACTCTCTCCTTTCAAGCTATTACCTAATAACAATAGTTACTACAGCTTCCAACTTCATGTTTTAGTTGCCAAATCTCAATCATTGAATCAAATCTAACATTGAAAAAAGACATTTTAATCTTCTTTTTGTTTATTTTGTGTTTATAAATGTTATTTTTGTAATTTAATGTATTATCTCATTGTTTATTAACATTTAAGCACATTTGCAAAGATGGATAATGCAATTAATTTTTATTACTATATTTATAAATACTGTACACATACACATTTATTAACAGTTAAATCATTAAACAATTTATTCTAAAAATGTTCTAAAATATGTAGAAATCATCGGTCGTATGTTATACAGATATTAAAGAGGATTTTAATTATTTTTTAAAGAAATCGGTTTGAGCTTTTGGATGAACTAAGGATTTGTTGTAATTTTTACCTCTTAATATAATGGAAAACAGGCTTCTACTCTCTGAAAATTTACTGTTTTGTATGTCTCAAGAACTGATTAGAACTAGATAATTTATGTGTCATACTATATATAACTCTTCTTACATTATAAACATAATATTATACTCAATGTTGACATATGGAATTTTCCCCTTATTGGAAAGAATGTAGGAAATATAAAGTTTCTGTAATTACTTTTTAAGGATATTATCTTCACGTTTTTTGTACAAATTTAAAGTTACCTCTGCTTTTCGTTTTAGAAGTGTTTAACTTCATTATTATGAAGTGAGGAAGAGTAACAATGGCAAACACCACCCCATCACTTGTGACCCAAAACATTCCCATCAGTTAAATAAGCTCTACCATGTCCAATGCTTGGGTTTCTTCCCAAACAAGTGATGGCAAACAGATAGTGCAGGTAAGGCAATGTGGATCAAAAAATACCATGTTTTTCTTTATTGCTGAGTAGAATTCCATTGTGTGTATTTCCCATAATTTTGTAATCCATTCATCTGTTGATGGACATCTAGGTTGGTTCCATAATTTGGCCACTGTGAATTGTGCTGCTATGAACATGGGTATGCATATATTACTGTTGTTTTCTAGTTTCAATCCCTTTGGTATGATATCCAATAGTGGTATAGCCGGAT